>PVJI01005987.1:69385-90952 GCA_004026765.1 Micronycteris hirsuta | reverse complement strand
CAGGGCCCCCATAACTATGAAGGACACCGTGCTGAAAGTTCTGTCATCACTGCATTCTGTTGTGGAGAGACACGACAGCATACCGTCGTCTCCTGCTGAGTCTGCCGTAATTGTGGAAAGATGTCAAAGCAGAAAAGGATTTCATATAAAATCCCTTTTAAACTGGAGGTAGTGAAGCGCGCCAAAGAACATGGGAACAGAGCAGTGGAGAGACACTTTGTGACACCTCCAACCGAAAAAATGATACGGGAATGGAGGAAACGGGAGGATCAACTGCAAAAAGCGTACAAAACAAAGCAATGTTTTCATGGGCATGCTGCAGAATGGCCACAGTTAGAAGTGGGTATGAAAGGGTGGCTCACACGTCACAGGAACAATGGCTTTTAGATGTCTACAGAAATGATCATACATAAAGCCAAACGTCTTGCTGCAGAGAAAGGCACTGAGGACGTCACTGAATCACCTCATGGTGCCACAGACTTGTGAAGAGATGTGGCCTTGCTACACGCACCAAAACTACCAGTAGGACTGCACAAAAAATGCCTGTAGAATATGAATCCAAGATTGTCTTTTCACAATTTGTACTGGATGCAAGAAAGAAAAATGGATTTGAAATAAGCCAGATTGGGAACATGGATGAAGTCCTGTTAACTTTGGATGTTCCATCAGACAAGACTGTTGATGTGAAAGGTGAGAAAACCATAACCGTGAAAACCTCAGGGCATGATAAAACCCACTACACGGTTGTGTTGTCCTGCTGTGCAGATGGCACCAAACTGCCACCAATGCTGATTTTCAAGAGAAAAATCGTACCAAAAGAGGCAATCCCAAGAGGAGTTATTGTTCATGTTCATGACAAAGGATGGATGGACAAAAATGGCATGAAGATATGGATAGAAATAGTGCAGTTCAAACGTTCTGGAGGGTTTCTGAAAAAACCTGCTCTATTAGTGCTTGACCAGTTTAGGGCACATACCACTGAAGCCACAAAAAAGAGATTTGAAGACGAGAAAACCCACCTAGCCGTAATTCCTGGGGGGCTTACCAGCCAGTTGCAACCTTTGGACGTTTCCATCAACAAGCCATTGGAAGTGTCCATGGGAGAAGAGTGGAACAAATGGATGGCTGCTGGAAATCACGATCTGGCACCAACTGGCCGAATGAAGAGGCCCACCATCACCCAAGTGTGTGAGTGGGTGAGAACCTCATGGCAGTCAGTTAAGGAAGAAACTGTTGTGAGGTCCTTCAAAAAATGTGGCATCCGCAATGCCTTAGACGGCTCTGAAGATGACATCCTCTATGAACAGAGTGAAGACAGTGACACTAGTGATTCTGAGGAGCTGAGCTGCATAAACGTAGACAGTGGTGAGGAGGAGTTCTTGGGGTTCCCTGGTGATTAGAGGGGTTTCCGAACTTAAAGCTTAAAATCAGTGATAATGGTTGTTAATGCTGCTGTTGAGTTCTGTTTACATTTACATTGGTGAAATATTATGTTACTTATGTTATTAAATATTTTGCCACATTTTTTGCTTCAATTTTTTTTTCCTTCATAGCCATGAAGGAGAAAGATCCCTAGTCAACGATGTCTATTTATATTTACTCATTCATGTCTTTTCACACACACAGATATGAGACGCTTTATGAGAAATATTGTTACCTAGATTCTCTACATAGCTCTTACTTTGTACTTTCCCTAATTTATTTGGTACCATTTCATAAATATTAATGATCTTACTTCCATTACTATCAATGGCTGTGAGTTCATTCGTAATCTGACATTCTTGCATTGATTCAATTAAACCCTTTAGTTCTTCTTATGAGCTAGATACTATCCTGGGCACTACAATACTTTACAAAATGAGTCTGATTTTTACCTTGATTTATTAAACTTCTTTACTAATGAAGATAAGTCATATTCAGTGTATCAAAATACCCCTGAATAATTTGAAAATCATGTTTATCTCACAGACACTTTCTTGGCAGTTTTATTAACTTTTCTGGGACAAGGAAGAATTTTCAGTGTAATAAATCTCAGAGTCTCTATGATAATGAACGTGTGGTACCTAACACAGTGCCTGACACATAGGAAATATATAATAATTAGTAGTTGCCTAATTCAGTTCACATCAGGCAGTTATGTGATAATAGAAATATAAATTGGCAGTGGAGCCTAAACAGAGATGTGTCAGTGTGAAAGGATTGATGTCGTCTGTTTAATGTCCTGTATAATTTCATAGATTTTTTTGTTTGTTTTAAAGCAATTTTCATCATGATCAACCTTGAGGTGCCCCTTCCCATTGCTATTGCATTTAGAGTACACAAAGCAAGTCCAGACAGTGCAGAAAGAACAAAGAAAAAGTCACTTTTAGCTTATCTTTATGTCACCCTTATTTTAAGAAAAAAAACAAACCCAACTAAATTTTAGCATTTTTTTACATTTGACAGAAGCGAAGATATTTTGTGAATATATATATATTCAAATTGAAGGCTAAGCTGCATGTTGTAATGTGAGGAATCTCGGAGAGACCTGTAGGTATTTGTTATTCACAAAAGCTTTCCATTCTGATTCAGCTTAAACTTGCATGTAAAACAGCCGGAGACTCAGAAGAAGGTCATTGAATGGTAAAGTATAAAGAAAATGAAAAGAATGGTTAAGAGGATAAAAGCAAAGATCTGTACCTTCAGTCATTTACCTTTGGTGAAGAGATTCAATAAATTATAAGAAATGAGAAGGAAGTGATAAAAGGTAATATCAAAACTACATTAACTAGCACTTCTTCAGTGCCAGTTATTTTGGATGACTTTGCAGAAAGACCTCAGTCTAGGATTCTATCTTTATGGAGTGCACAATCAGGTTGTATTTTGTTGTGAATATGTTTATCTACAGTTTAATTACCTTACATAAAACATTCCATAGAGGAGATGCAGTTATGTTCAATTAATGTATTTTATTTTTTTCACAAAATTTACCCTCAGGAATTGATAAAGAAGGCCATCTTATATAATAGCCATGTTATCAATTCTAGCCCTGACTATATATGATTTTTCAGCTCAATAAACCATCATCAGATATCTACAGTCTGGACTGATATTTCTAATTCTTGAAAGAAAAACAATGTGCCCCCTTTTTCCACAATTGTAGTTAGGACCGACCACACAGCATTCTGCCCAATCATTAATGGCACTGGGGATGACCATTCACCAGAAAAAAGAGGCTGTGAGTGAAAGCACTGCTTATTTTCTCTAAAATGTATAAACTTTAATTGTATTTACAATTTTACAATTCCATCACTATTTGGCATCATATAATCATTTCTTTACCTAGTGTTTTAATAAAAAATAATTAAAAGAATCTCTTATTTTTTGGCCTACTTCTTGTCATTTATTCTCTAAAGCACTCTATCAGGATTTTAATTTTTGACATGTTACTCTGCCAGATCATATTGCTTTGGATTTTTAATCATTTACTTTGTTACATTTTTCAGCTAAAAATTGATAATGAAAATATTTTAGTTATTAAAAGTTCTTAATAAGCCGTAAAACAAAACAACAAATCAGGTGGATAAGGAAACAACTCTGAAAATAATTAAAAATAAATGAGATGAGACATGAAAGAGAGAAAGAAGAGTTTCTAGAAAATGCATAATGTTAAATTGTAAGATTAAAAACTTTTACTGCCTTTTGCCCTAAAATGCAGCTGAACTTTAAATTTAGTAATTCTGTTTTTCAGCAAAAAGATCATGAATGATTTTAGAGACACAAAGCAGTTAAAAAAAACATCTGTTTGTATCTTATAATGCTCTAAACTAGCCAGCTCAATCCATTCATTCTATTTCTTGCTTATAACAATAAGTGTTGCAAACTCACTTTTTTAATAAAATCTTAAAAGTATATAAGTAAAGTAAGAGTGTTCTACTGTTACTGTCACTATTAAGCTAGATATTAATAAAAGAGAGCAGAGGAAACTAGACATTAAGGTTAATAAATGGAGCAACATAAACCTGTTTGCTTCACCAGAAAGCTGTAGATTTACACTCCAGAGGATAACAGCAATTCAGGTTTTTATATCTGGCAATTCAGTCACTTCTTGGACCGTCCCATAAAGTCCAAAATACCTGTACTATAAAATATCTTAAAACTTAGGCACATTATCAAATTTTTAAAAGCATAGTCTAAACAAGAAAAAATTATTATATGAAAAACATTGGCTGTAGTATATATAATCCTTAGTTTGGGTCTGGAGATGATGTGGTATTTTCTTACCACAATGAAAAAAAAAGTCTAATAGAATAATTTAACCAGTAACCAATGATTTCACTGATGCATTGTCAGCTAAGTCATTTACTCTTTTGTTTCTCTGGAGCTAGTAAATTATCAAGAGTGAAATGATCTTAAATGAGACAATGTGGTATAGTAGGTAGAGAAATAAACATCATGTCAGGAGCCTTGAGTACTAATTCTAGCTTTACCACTAATTTTCCAAGCAATAGTCTGTTTTCCACCACATAACAACCTTCTCTGGATTGTCCTATCTTTATCTAATTAATAAAAGAACAAAAGTATCTCCAAGTGAGCTCACAGCCCATTTTTTGTTCTTAAATATGATATTCCAACAAAAACTAGTGCAAGCAACTCAAAAGTGCCTTCACTGGTTTCGTTCAGACCTAGTTGTATTTCAATGAAACACATAAAGTCCAACACAATCTGCTGAATACTCTAGCCAGTATTGTCCAAAAAATCTTCTATGGTGATGGAAATGTTCTATAGCTAAATGCAATATAGTAGCTACCGCCACATTAGGCCATTGAGCACATGAAATAAGGCTAGTGCAACAAAGGAACTGAGATTTACATACTTCAATTTAATTAATTTAAAAATCAATAGGCATTGAGGCTAGTGACTAGCTTACCAGGCAGTGCATCTAAGGTCACTGTATATTGTTAGTATACAAAGGAGCTGATAACATTGCAGGTTAAAAAAAGACAATGCTCATTGGATCTCTTTTCAGATGTTTTGTTCCATATTTCTACTTTAATAAAGCACTATCATTTATTGAAATGAACTACTAAGGAAATCCAGAATGTTAACAAAGGAAAAACATTGGATATAATAGAAGTGATCACCCACCAATGCTACCTTTTTCTGTATGCTTTCAATGCCATTTATATTCATTGGAAAGGACCATTTTTTCCCATTAACCTTTTAAGTCAGTAGAGTGATACATTTAATGGCATTCTGCTCTTTTTTTCTTGAACATACTGGAATATCATTGTAGCTTAAATTAAGAAGGTGCTTTAAAGAGCATGAGATCAGTGTATCTTTTTCATTTTTTTTTTGTAGAGGATCATATAGTCTATTTTTCAGAATGTTGACTGGTATAAATATATATTAAATGAAATAAACTTTGAATAAATAGGTTAAATGACTCCATATTTCAAAAACATAAAAATATTATAGAGATTTATCAATAGTTCTAAAAGAGGTGAAAATAAAGTTTACTTAAGAGACAATTATATAATTAGTAAACCACTAACAAAATATGAATACAAATACCTAATATCACCACATTTGTTACAGAACTGCTGTTGTCACGGTCTTTTTTTTTGCAAGAATATTACACATGCTTTAACTCTGAGATGTGTTCCCAGGCTTTCATTCCATAGAGGAGAATAAGAAACATGTAAGTAAACATGAAAATTTATAGGATTACTTCCAATGATAAAACATTAAAATATTTAATAAATATAATTGATTGGCTACAATTACGTAGCCAACAAAATGGTTGGGACTCAAATTATATACAGATGATAGATTCTTATAAGCATCATATGTTTTTCATTCAACAAATATTTTTTGAATGTCTATCTGGTCCTGATACTCTGAAAATATAGTGAAAAATATCATAATTGCTATCTATAGGAAGTTCACAGCTTAATAAAGGAACAAAAATAAATTATTCAATAACAAGTCATTTTGATATTTGAGAGAGAGGGAGAGGAAGAGAGAATACATATTGTCATAAAGATTAAAAAATACACAATTGAATATAAGAGAACATTCAAAAAATATGTATTAATATTTTCATAAATTGTGAAAAGGCTAAAATACATGATAACTACATGCAATAATTCAGGTTAATAATCAGTCCAGGGGAATAACACAGGAGTGGGCAAAAGTAGGTTTATCATTGTTAGTACACAAAACACAGAATTTATCTTGCATTATTATTTATTAAATATTGTATTATTTTTCCATACAAACAACTGTAAACTTACTTTTGCCTACATCTATACAGATGTGAAAAGCTAAGCTAAATATAGAGCTTTGTGGAAGAGATCTTCATGACCTTTATGTACAATTTCTTCATGAAGATTAAAAAACATTAATTATAAAAATTATTTAAATTTAACATATTAAGATTATGAATATAATGGTCTTCATTATAAAAGACCATTAAATAGGGGGCAAAGAAAATCACTGTGAAGAAATGTTGGTACAGACAGTTTCAGCTTTACTTGTGAGAGACAATATGTGCTATACATATAACAGAGGTATTTTGTATCCAAAATCTTCTTACAAATCAGTGAGGAAAAGACAGCCACACTCAATGGGAAAATGGAGGATACTTGATTAGGGACTTCAAAAGGAGGAGAACTAAATAGCTAAAAAGAATAAGAACAAAACAATGACATATTCTCGAACTAACTAATAACCAGGGAAACGTATTGAAAATCACAGAGATACCACTACACATCTGCCAGAGCGGGTAAAAGTAAGTCTGATGGTAACAGATATTTGGGAGGATATGGAGCAGTGGGCACACACACACACAGTGCTGGGAGTATAGATTGATAAATCCACTTTGAAAACTGTCATTGTTTTGTAAAGCTGAAAAACATGCTATGCTTACCTCAGATACCTACTCTTGTGTATATGCCCTAAGGCAGGCATGCACATATGTATTAGAGGACATAAACAAGAATGTTGAGGGCAGGTTTTTATAACACTCTCAAATTAAAAACAACTCATATTCTTTAAGTAGAATAGTTTAACTGGGATATTCATGAAATGACATGGTAATATAGCTATGTAGTGAGTGAACATGTATTATAATAATATAACATTGGGTGAAAAGCATAAAAGTCAAAAGAAATAACACTGAACAATAATGTTTAGGGATTAATATGGACATGGTAAGATTATAAAGAAAAGCAGGGGCAGGGTTATCATCAAATGGACAATCGTGGTTTACTTTACAGGGAGGGACGGATTTTTGATTGAAAGAAAATATTATTGTTCTAGAGTGTTGTCTATTTACTGTTTCTTGTCTCAGATAATTGAAAGGATTCAGAGAACGCCACAGTGTGAGTACAAGTAAGCCTTTAATGAAGGTAGAGGGTATGGTCCAGCATAAGAGAACATACATACGTGTAATATACATGCACCAGGCTTTCTAGGCACAGTCCATAGAGTCCTTTCTTACAGTTCAGGGTGCCTTTTGTGTTGGGAGTATGACCCACCAACATAGGTGCAAGAAATCATAATTTCCGAGAAATATGTAAAACCGAAGCTCTATAGTTGGGTCTTCTATACTCTGCTGATCATGTGACACATCCGTAATGCAGCTGGTTAAACCAGGGGGAACCGTGGATCTACACAGTCCTAAACAATGCAGACAGGCTATCCTAGGTCCCAGGGAGTTTCCAATTTTAAATGCACATATATACCACCACCTATCCCTAGTTTAATTTAGGACTCACTCTGTGCTACATTCTAGGGGTTTGACACATACATAATGTCATGTATCCATCATTACAGTATCATACAGAATAGTTTCACTGCTGTAAAAACACCTCATGCTCTACCCATTTCATTCTTATTTAGGCTACATTTCAGTATTAGACTTCCAGATGTCTTCAAAGATAAAAGCATAGCTGTTTCATCTATATAAATTAAATCTTACACAGGTTGTGGTTATATGCATGTGTATTTATGCTGGATATATGTGTTGCATATACTTTTTTAAGTTAATAATTTTATAATAGTTTTAGATTTATAAGAAATGAAGCGGAAAGTACAGGAAGTACCCACATAACTCCACTGCTCTGCTCACACGTACTTCACTATTAAATCTTATCTTAGAATTATAAATTCACTACAATTGGCTCAACAATATTGATACATTATTAACTAAAATCCATATTTAATTTAGGGTTCACACTTTGTGTTGTACATTCTAGGGGTTCAACAAATACATGAAGTCATGTATCCATCATTATAGAACCATACAGAATAGTTTCACTACCCTAGAAATTCCTCATGCTCCACCCATTCATTCTTGGACCTAACTCCCTACACTGTGTCAACCACTGCTCTAACACTGTCTAATTTTGATTTTGCAGAATGTCATATGGTTATAATCAAATGGTATGTAGCCTTTTAAGGCTGACTTCTTTTACCAAGCAATATGTACTTTACTTCCTCCATGTATTATTGTGGTTTGATTGATCATTTTTTTCATGGTAAATAATAATCAATGTATGGAAACACCAGTGCCTCCAAAATTAATTTACTTTTTGAAGGATATATATAGTTCCTTCCAGTTATTGTCAATTATGAGTTAAATATTCATATACAAGTTTTTGTGTGAACATAAATTTTTAAACTATTAATATTTTTGCTGAATTGAATGGTAAGGCAATGTTATTTTTGTAAAAAATAAATAAATAAACTGCCAGCGGTTTTCCAAAGTTGCTATTCCATTTGAATTCCCACCACTGATACATGAGAGCTTCTCTTGCTCCACATCCTGGCCAAAATCTGATATTGTCAGCTTTTTAAAGCAAAATTTACCCATTCTAGTTGATTTGTAGTAGTATCTCATTGTTATTTTAACTTCCAATATTCTAATAGCAAAGGAGGTTGACCACCTTTTCATATGCTTATTAACCATTTACATATTTTCTTTGGTGTCTATTCACATCTCTTGTTTACTTTTGATTAAGTTATCTGTTTCCTTATTTTTGAATTTTAACAGTTCTTTGTATATTTTGATCACAGTATGTTGTATAAATATTTTTTTCCCAGTGTGTGGCTGATCTTTTTATTCTCCTAACAGTGTATCTCTTAACAGTGTATTTCACAGAGCAGAAGTTTTTAATTTTAATAAGGCCCAATTTATCATTCTTTATATTATGGGCCATGCTTTGGTGGTGTACATAAAAATTAATTGCCACATTAAATGTTACATTTACCCCTAGGTTATCATTTCAAAAATTTTTAGTTTCACATTTTACATTTAGGTATATAATCAATTTTGAGCTAATTTTTATGGAAGATATAAAGTTTGTAGATTCATTTTTGACATGAGGATATATACAGTTTTTCCTTCGCTATGTGTTGAAAGCACCACCCTTTCTCCATTGAATTGCCTTTGCTCTTTGTCAAACATTGTTTGACTATGTTGTGGGTCTATTTCTGGGCTCTTTATTCAGTTCATTGGTCTATTTGTCTGTTCCTTCACCAATATCATGGTCTTGATTACTGTAGCTTTTATAAGGCTCAGAGTTGGGTAGTTCAATCATCCGATAAATTTTGTGGACATAAAATTTTTCATAGTATTCTATTATTAGCATTTTATTTTCCATGGAACCATAGTAATGGCTACTCTTTTACATTTGATACTAGTAATTTGTGTCTTCTCTATTTTTTCTTGATTAGCATGGCTGAAGGTTGATAAATTTATTTAATCTTTCCAAAGGACTTGCTTTTATTTTTATTGATATTCTCTGTTTTATATGTGTTTTCAATTTCATTTATATCTATTTTTATTATTTCTTTTCTCCTGCTTGACTTAGGTTTATATTTCTTTTCTTTCTCTAGTTTCCTATAGTAGAAGTTTAGATTAATGATTTTTAGATCTCTCTTCTTTTCTAATACAGGGGTGGGTAAAAGTAGGTTTACAGTTGAACATATGGAAAATAATACAATAATTAATACATAATAATACAAGAATAAACTCTGTGTTTTGTGCACTCACAACTTTAAACCTACTTTTTCCAACCCCTGTATATCTATTTAATGCAATCTCTCTCCCTCCCTCTCTCTCTCTCTCCCTCTCTCTAATATCTTACCAGGTCTTCCATCCCTGTCCTCTGGCATCAATCAGCTGGTCAGGTGTGAAATATGAAGTGGAGGACTTGAGCTTCTTAAACTGGCAGGAAGGGAGGGTCTGGGGATTGAGGGGTGATGTCTCTGCATATTTGTATTCTCATCTCTAAAGTAAGATAATAACAGCATCTACACCATAGGGCTATTTTGAGTATTTTGTGAAGTGAAATAATTTTTGAAAAGTGAAATGTATTCATTTTACAATGAATTCATTTCCTAAATATTTAAAAAATGAAATGAATTTATTAAATGAATTAATATTCAAAAAATGCTTAGAACAGTCCCTAACAGGGGGTTGAGGACTATATATGTTTTCAATATATTTTTAAGTACATTTTATTGATTATGCTGTTAAAATTGTCCCAATTTATATTCCCTTTGTCCCCTTCCTCCTGGTATCCCCATTCCGTCCAGAAATCCCCCCTTATTTCATGTCCATGAGTCACGTGTATAAGCTTTGGCTTCACCCTTTCCTATACTATTCTTAACACCCCCCTGTCTATTTTGTTCCTGCCATTTATGCTGCTTGATCCCGGAACCATTTCCCCCTTTCTGCTCTTTCCGTTTCTCAGCTGATAACCCTCAAATGATCTCCATATCTATGATTCTATTACTGTTCTGGTTGTTTGCTTAGTTTGATATTTTAGTTTCTGTCGATGATAGTTGTGAATTTGTTGCCTTTTTAATGTTCATAGTTTTGATATTCTTCTTTTACTTAAATTAGTCCCTTTAACATTTCATGCTATAATGGCTTGGTGATGATGGACTCTTTTAGCTTTACCTTGTCTGGAGAGCACTTTATCTGTCCTTTTATTCTAAATGATAGCTTTGCTGGATAGAGTCATCTTGATTGTAGGGCCTAGCTTTTCATCCCTTTGAATACTTCTTCCCAGCCCCTTCTTACCTGTAAGGTTTCTTTTGAGTAATCAGATGGCAGTCTTATGGGAACTCCCCTGTAGGTAATTCTCTGCTTTTCTCTTGCTGCTTGTAAGAGTCTCTCTTTATCTTTAACCTTTGGCATTTTAATTATGATGTGTCTTCCTGTGGTCTTCTTTGGGTCCAACTTGATTGGGACTCTCTGTGCTTCCTGAGAGTAACACAAATGGACTTGCATGTCTATTTTTTTTTGCCAACTTAAGGAAGTTTTCTTTCATTATTTTTTCAGATAGATTTCCAATCTCTTGCTCTCTCTTTTCTCTTTCTGGCATCACTGTGATGTAAATGTTGGACCTCTTGAAGTTGTCCCAGAGGCTGCTTATACTTTCCTCAACTTTTGGATTCTTTTTTCTTCTTTTTCTGAATGGTTGTTTTTTTGCTTCCTTATGTTTCCACATCATTAATTTGATTCTCAGCTTCATCCACTCTACTGTTGTTTCCCTATAAATTGTTCTTTATTTCAATTAGTGAATCCTTCATTTCTGACTGGATTTTTTTAACATTTTTTTATTATTGTTCCATACAGTTTTCTGCCTTTCCCCCCCACCCCTCCCCACCACCCCAGCCCTCTCCACCTCCCTCCCCTGTTTCCACCCCCTCTTGTTATTGTCCATGTGTCCTTTATAATTATTCCTGTAAACCCTTCACCCTTTAACCCCATTATCCCCTCCTCTCTCCCCTCTGGTCACTGTCAGCCTGTTCTCAATTTCCATGTCTTTGGCTATACTTTGCTTAGTTGTTCATTTTGTTGATTAGGTTCCTACACAGCAGAAAGAAAGAAGGAGCTCCTACCTTTTGGGACAGCATGGATGGAACTGGAGAGCATTATGCTAAGTGAAATAAGCCAGGCAGTGAAAGACAAATCCATATGATCTCACCTTTAACAGGAAACTAATCAACAAAACTGACTGGATATTTTTTAAGCTGCTGAGGTCCTCACTAAGTTCCTTGAGCATCTTTATAAGTAGTCTTTTGAACTCTGCATCTGATAGATTACTTATCTCCATTAAATATTTTCTTTCATTTTGGGCTATGTTTCTTTGTCTCCTTGTTTTGGCAGCCTCCCTGTGTTTGTTTCTGTGGATTAGGTAGAGGTGCTTTGACTCCGTGTCTTGGTAGTGTGGCCTAATGTAGTGGGGTCCAATGTCAGAGCCTTCCCTATCACCCAAATGGGTAGTAGAGGTGCTGGACTGAGTACATGTGGGCTAAGTAGACCCTCCTCTTGTAGTTAAGACTTGGTTGCTGATGGCAGAACAATAGGAGGGGTTTATCCAGGCCAGTCAGCTGCAAGGATTGGCTGTGACCACTTACCACCAACCTCCGCCTTCCAAGGAGGTTCAGCTGTATAGGGGCAGAGAGGCAAAGCTCTGAAGTGGTCTGTAGCTGTCCACTGCATGTACTGGCCATGGGATTTCCTGAGTGGTGCAGGCCAAGGTCAGCCTCAACTGTGTTTTTCCCGGGGCCACCCTTCCTGAACTATAGGGCAATCTGAGAAGGCTGCTATTTGTGCTGGGCTTGAAAATTCCCAAGCAAAACCAAGCCATGAAACAATTCTGGCTTCTGCTAGTGCCAGGTCTGGAGCTCACTGAGGTTAGCTATTGCTTGTTTGATATGATTTAGGAAGTTGTGAAGCATGAGCCAAGACCAGCCAGTCATATGGAAAAACTCTTGGGTAGGCCCGTAAGTTGGGTGGGGCGGAGTCTCTAGGGATCTCCAAGGTGGGTTGAACAGTGTTAGCCAGGTTAATGGAGTCTTGAATATGGCACCAGCCTGCTTGCTCCATGGCTCTGCAGGGGGAGGGCTCAGAAAAGGGATGACTTCTGCTTGCCCCAATGCCAGATACTTCAGCCTCTCCTACCTCCACTGATGCCCTTCAAGCTGCCACCCCAGCGCTAGAGCTTAGAGGGAGGGAGTGTGAGTAGATGAGTCCAGGTGTGAGTTCTTTAAGAGGAATTCCTTGGGACTCCAGAAGTTTCTTCCACTGATTCTATGTCCGCTTTTTTTTTTTTTTTCAGCCAGAAGTTGTGGGGACTTATCTTTCTGGCACTGGAACCCTAGGCTGGAGGGCCTGGTGTGGGGCTGAGACCCCTCACTCTTGAGATATCCCTCCTGAAATTTTATCCACCACACGTGGGTAAGAGACCAGCCCATTCCGCGCCTGTGTCCCTCCTATCAGTCTTGATGGATGTGGTTTCTTTAATTCTGTAAGTCATCAGACTTCCATTCAACCCAATTTCTGATGGTTCTGAGAGATGGTTGTTCTATATTAGTTATAATTTCGATGTGGTTGCGCGAAGAGGTGAGCCATGTCTGCCTACGTGGCTATCTTGACCCACCTTTCTCAATGCAATATATTTCTATCTAAGCACCTCTTCTGTTGTGTTTCACAAGTTTAGACAAGTCTTTATTTTATTTGTTAGTCCAAAATACTTTAAAATTTCCTGTGAGAGCCCTGGCTGGTGTAGTTCAGTGGATTGAGCGCGGGCTGGGAACCAAAGGGTCCCAGTTCGATTCCCAGTCAGGGCATATGCCTAGGTTGCAGGCCAGGTCCCCAGTGGGGGCCACGTGAGAGGCAACCATACATTGCTGTTTCTCCCTCTCTTTCTCCCTCCCTTCTCCTCTCTCTAAAAAATAAATAAATAAAATCTTTAAAAAAATAAAAAAAATAAAAATAAAAAATAAAATTTCCTGTGAGAGTCTTCTTTGCTCCATGTGTTACTTAGGAGTATGCTGTAATTTCCATATATTGGGGATTTTCTACTATCTATCTATTATTGATTTGTAGTTTAATTCCATTGTGCTGAGTATATTTTGCATAATTCTGGTCTTTCAAACTTGTTAACATGTGTTTTATGACTTAATGTACTCTACCTTGATTAATGTTCCCTGTAAACTTGAAGAATGTGTATTTTACTGCTTTTGAATGAGTTATTCTATAAACATCAATTATATCCAATCTGTTTAGAATAATATATATAACATATGTATTATATGTTATATATAAAATTTATACACATATAGGTTTTCTGCCTATTGGATATTTCAATTACTGATAGATAAGTATTTAAGTTTCTGACTATAATAGTAGATCTATCTCTTTCTATTTGCAGTCTATTAGTTTTGGCCTCACATTTTGATACTTAATTGTTAAACAGATACACATTAAGACTGTTATTTCTTTTTTTGGAGACTTGACTCCTTTATGTAATTACATAATTCTCTACTTTATCCTCAATAATATTCCTTGCTTTGAAGTCTGTTTACTCTAAAATCAATAAAGTCACTACAGCATCCCTTAAATTAGTGTTAGCACAGTATATTTTTCTCCATCCCTTTTTCTTAAAGGATTTTATCCATTTACCTCTATAGAGAGGGGAGGAGAGGGAGAGAAACATTACTGTGTAGCTGCCTCTCAAACACGCCTCCAACTGGAGACCTGGCTCGCAACCCAAGCATGTGCCATGACTGTTAGTCGAACTGGCAACCCTTTGGTTCACAGGCCAGTGCACAATCCACTTAGCCACACTTGCCAGGACTCTATCCCTTAACTTTTAATCTATTTGTGCTTTTGAATATAAGTAGTTTCTTTTGGACAACATATAGTGGAGTCTTACTTTTTATTTTGATTTTTATTCACTTGGTTCCTCTTTTATAGTTGGTTCATTTAGCTCATTCACAGCTAAAGTGATTATTTGCAATTTACATTTTTTTCCCCACGTGGTAGAAGCATGAGAGATTTTTCTCTTAATTATTACTGTGATAAACAGCTGGGGTTCCTGGAGGTTAAATCACAAAAGCATAGCGTTCCCCTCACACAGGGCAGCCCCCCAGAAGACCAGATGACCAGACTGACCTGGCCCACACTCAGCCTCCAGTAACTCCTCAACCACTGTTCCCGTTACTGGGTCAAGTTTCTACTCCCAGGAAGACATGACTCTCTGTATTCCCGTCTCTTTCCAGAGTGGAAGGTGCCGCAGTTTGCCCTGTGATGTCTATTCCCCAATGGATCTAAGAAGATTTGTTGATTTTCAGCTTGTTTAGATTTTTCTTGTTGTGAAAATGAGAGTAAGGAATTCCAGGAATTTTCTGCGTTGAAACAGATTACCCCCACAATGGTTTCCCTGTGATGGGGAATTGAGAAATGCTAGAATGAAATGGTTTCCCCAAGGTCATATAAGATGACCTACACTCTTTTATCAGTTACATTTCATAATTTTTAAAAGTTTGAAAAAAGATCCTGATGCTTTAAAGACCATTCCATCTTCCAGAAAAAAAAATAGTTGTATAACAATAGCTTCTGAGTCACATCCTCTTAAATTATTAAACTTGGAGAATGAACAAATTATTTTTTAAACCTTCATGCAGAAAATCAATTACATGACCAAAGGGATAAAGTGTAGGAAAGCCTTGGATTTTTCCAAAACCATGTTCAAAGATATAATACAAAGGAACCATATCTGTGGCATAACATGTAATCCAAGATTATTGTATCCAGTCAATATGTCATTGAAACATATCATCGTTCTTAAGAATGGGCTTACTTAGATATTAAAATGTCCATGTACATTGTCATTTAAGAAATATGTTCAATGATAATTTCTATCTAGTAAAAAGATAAGTCAAAATAAAGAGTTATGTTCCTTGTTCAGTGTGGCTCAGTTAGTTGGAGCATCATCCTGTAAATCAAAATGTCACAGGTTCAATTCCCAGTCAGGGCATGTGCCTGGGTTGCAGGTGTGGTCCCTGATCAGGGCTTGTGCGAGAGGCAACTGACTGATGTTTCTCACTCACATTGATGTTTCCCTTTCTTTCTCATTCCTTTCCCCTCTCTCTAAAGTCAGTGAGCATGTTCCCAGGTGAAGATAACAATGAATGAATAAATAAATATTAATAGATAAATAAATAAAATTTTATGCATGTAAGATCCATAGTGAATTGCTTGGTGTTGAGCAAAAGAATCATTCAAATATGAAATTAAGACTAAGCACAGTAGGAATTATGGCTATAAAAGAGAATGTAACTGTCATAAATGTTGATAATATTAAATAATAATAAAACTAACAATAAGAATGGGTCAAGGAAGAAATATGACCATAATAATATTCTGACTTTTTCATATCACTGAGTCAGTCAACAGTGCCCCAAGCAATTTCATACCTCACAACTAGGAAGGAAGTGGCACAAAACAATTTCTTTCTTAATATCTAGAAATAAATATTTTTCACAAAGTTGGAGAAGTTGAAATGCAAGTGAGAACAGTACCATGATTTTTGAGCAAGTATCTAGGCAAAGGAAACATTTTCATTGGCCATTTTAGAGGAATAAAATAATAACAGAGGAGGCTAGCAGATTTATTAAACAAGAGGTTGTAACTAACAATAAAATATAAGTCTCAGCTATTGTTATTTGACCAATAACAATATCAATAAATAACAGGAAAATTTTGATGCATATGCTTCTTGTTTGCATTGTCTCCCCTGTCCAGCTGTCGTTGTGACTTTCAGTTTCACAGATAAACATCTCACCTCCCCTGTGCTACATGTCTAGTTTGCTTCCTGAAATTTTCAGTTGTGTCTTCTCTGTTTAATTTGCCCAAGAATTAATTCCATGTTCCTTTTTCAGTTCCATTTGACAATTTCTTCTTCTACTTTCCCTACAAGTCAATTTTCTAGCAAATTAATTTTAACTTTTAACCCTTTCTTATTGACTACATCTAATCCTTGATTTTCCAGAACAATAATGTTTTCCTTGTTTGTTCACATGCTTTGTGAAGCAGAGTCCTCTTAAATGGAAGCAGTCTCCGTGTGATCTCTACATTACCAAATTGTGGATTCTAAACACCTGCCTTTTAGATGCTAGAGCATATTTTGCTTTGAGGCAAAACAAGCAAACTTACAAATAGTATGCCATGCACATATGCAAATCAGCATAAAATATATGCAAAGTTTCAACCCTGCAGCATTTAGCACCCTTATACTTGTGTCTGGTGATTATGTGTTTAGTGTACTACTGAACATTCACTTACATTTTATTGGTCAAATAAGCCACATAGCAATATATGATTTCAAGGGATGAGGAAGAACAAACCTATGAGGTGCTCATAAGGAAAGAGAGAGACATAGTGAATAGTACTAGTGACTACCAGAATGGGCATTATCAATATGGTTCAATCAAAAGGCATTTATCCTAATTTTTCCATCTCTAAAGGCACAGTATTCAGAGCTGAAAGGTGTTTTAAGATTATTACAAAGTTTCCTTATTTTACGGATTAGTAAACTAGGTTATCATTATTTTGTGACTTGCCCAAGATCACATGGACAAGGTCTGGGACGCTCACCGTTGCAACTCTCAGACTGCCACACTGCGCCATGCAGTTTATCTAGAAAGGTGCGAAGATTGCCTAAGAGTCATTGATGTTGCAGGTCCCCAACGTAGGAAGCCCCATTTTCAGATCCGTGTAGTTGGCAACAAATAGAATGATATTTTTCAAAATGTTTGTGTAAAAATTCTGAACTTAAGAAAGCAATTCACTCATGAGAACTCTTTACAAGAGGAAAGAAAATATAAAGTAATTCACATAAAATATGAGGGGAACTATTCCTAAGGGAACTACCTTTCAAAGTGGCATCTTTAGAAGATAATAGTCTTGAGCAACATGTTTATGGAAAGTGAATTACATTTTGCTGTTAGGCATTTTGATGTTTTATCTTGTTCACTTTTCCCAAAGATGACACCCAACAAGTAAATTAAGATTATCCTGAGTGCCAGAGAATAATTTACTCACATGAGGTGCTATATTTTTTTCAGCAATATATTATTCATACAACTACGATAAACGGGGGGAGATTTAGCTAGTCCAAATTTCTATCTGTTTTCCCTAGATTTTTGATCACTTCTTTTATTGTCTTGGACAAGCTCATTTATTTCTGCAGGTCTCAATATCCACATTTGCTAACTAAAGTGGTGGGATGGTATAACCTCTAAAATTCCTTATAATAATAAAATTCTGAAGTTATGACTCCTGGTACTTTCCATACAAATCATAAACCAAATAAACATCAACCTATTAAAGAAACTTAACCCATTATCCATGAGTAAAGAGACCAAGTCTCTCTTGTTTCCTATCTTATCCCTTTTATAAGACATGTGTTTAATACATAGTAGGTACTTATTTAATATTTACTAAGTTAATTAATTAATTCATGAAATAACATGGTAACTCATGCCTCAATTGATTGATAAAGCTAGGAGTAGAACCAACTTATTCTGATGGTACACTATATTATTTCATGGCTGGGTGGATTAGAAATGAGCAATTATGATGGACATGCAATTAATGAAGACTTAACAAACTTTAATATTGTCAGAACATAATCAAATACTGATCATACCTGTATCCCAGAGTGTAGAGATTTTTAATTAATGTGATTGACATGTGTAGTTGGAAAGCTATGTATAATGTGCAGTGAGCAGGCCACGTTTCTTATATTATAAAATCCTCAGACCTAGAGATCATCTCATTGAGGATACCTCTTTGATCAGAGAGAAAATTAAAGAACTCAGATATTTTAGATGAACAAGTCTTA
This sequence comes from Micronycteris hirsuta, assembly GCA_004026765.1. Taxonomy (NCBI): domain Eukaryota; kingdom Metazoa; phylum Chordata; class Mammalia; order Chiroptera; family Phyllostomidae; genus Micronycteris; species Micronycteris hirsuta. Next base: position 72,260 of record PVJI01005987.1, on the reverse strand, counting down.
ATTACATATCTTTATTTATCATATGGTAAATTTCCATGACACTGAAATCACTGACAGAGGATCAGGCTTGAATTCAGTCAGAATTAATGTGATCATGTTGTTGCAGACATATCTTTGTGGCCCATGATGATTTTTTCCAACTTCTCTGTAAATTTAGGGCACTCTATTTTCAACCAACTCATATATGTGCACAAATGTGACCTCTGCTCTAACAATAGTAAATTCTGATACCATTATTTACTTATAACACAACAAACCGGTGTGTAAAATAATGCTAAATATACAAGATCTGTCAGAAAAAGTCTAGACATTGTTAATATAACGAGAATGGTTTGCATGACATCGATGTAACCTGGCAGCCAATGAGAGTGGATAGGAATGCACATGTGTGAATAATGACTTCATTGTACTAGTCAGTGGGGGCTGTAGGGGCCATTGAGTGAGCATGTGTACTGTGTGGCCGTCACATTCAAAATGACTGAGCAAGTAGAGCAACAAATCAGCATCAATTTTTACATTAAGCTTAAACATTCCTCTGCAGAAACTATTCAAATCATTCAGAAGGCCGCAGCAGCTATGGGCAACTGGTGATTGGCAGCTTTATCATGACAACGTGCCCGCTTATGCATCACATCTCTTGCAGAGTTTTTTGACAAAACATCAAATCACCCAGATGACTCAGCCTTCCTACAGCCCAGATTGGGCATCCTGTGACTTCTGGCTTTTCCCAAAACTAAAATCACCTTTGAAAGGGAAGAGATTTCAGAGTGTCATTTAGATTCAGGAAAATAGGATGGTGATTTAGGATGGATCAGGTAATGGTGATTGGGAGAATTATGTGAGGTCTAAATGTGCCTACTTTGAAAAGAACTGAGGCGTCATTGTCCTATGTACAATGTTTCTTGTATCTTCTTCAATAAATGTCTCAATTTTTCATATTATATGGCTGGATACCTTCCGGACAAACCTCAGTATGATACAATCCTCCCACTAACTATTTTAGCAACCAGCAACAGTTTATGTTTCAAAAGCACAGTTACCAACAAGAGGAAACGTGCTACATAGTGCTGGTTTAGTTTATAGAGAATATTTGAATTTCCCAAATAGACATATGGAGGCTGGAGTTAGTTCTTGCTCTCAGTTTTAAAGAGTTTCATTTTAATTTTAAAATGAACTAATTAGAAAAGCAGATATAAAATGACACAGGGTGGCTATCTGGCCTGTGTGGTACATCTAAAGAGCTTTAGGAGTCCTTGGAACAGAGTGTGACATTTCAGTCTTAGGCTAATTAGTAGTTATAAGGGATTTTAATTTAAGTACACATAAAATTTGTTTATTCATTATACAAACGTTATGGAATTTTTGATCTGTGCAACACTGTGTTATGAACTGTAAGCTTCACAATGAAATTTAAGATAGTTCTATCCTTGTGCAGTTTATACTTGAGCTCATTTATATTTTCTTTTTTTAGTTTGTTAATTCATTTTTATTCTGAGGACCATACCTTTAATTTACCCAATGCTGATTTTTAAAATAACCAAAGATTCTGAGCTCGTATATATGTTTATCTCACCTCCCGTTGTGTTTTCTAGATTTCACATTACTGATGGTTATCATGAATCAGTCCACACCATGTAATTACCAGAGTCAGTCTGAAGACCCTATGCTTCAGGTCATCTAAAAGCAATATATTGACAGAAGGGAGTGGAGTGGGGGCAAACAGGCACAAAAGGGTGAAGAGTCTAGTCAAGGAACATGTTTAAAGGACCCATGGACATGAACAACAGGGCACAGATTGACTGTGGGGGTAGGGGGTGGGCAGGACAGGGGAGGGCATTGGGGGAAAAATTGGGAAACGTGTAATTGAACAACAATAATAAAAATAAAAAACATAAAGAATAAAAGCAATACATTGAGTGGCTCTAAGTACAGTGAACTAAGCAGTGAAGTAATAGTTACTTGTTTTTTAGGAAAAATCACCATTAGAGACTAATTCATTTTATGCAAAACAAAAATAAAGATTCTGAATTAAGTCCTTGTTCTCAGAGTGCAATCCACAGTGTTGAAAAATTACACCTGATGTATAAAAAAACGAACTGACTGATTTATCTTTTTAAAGCATAACAATCTTTTTTACCATGTCTAATGAGATATAATTCACGTACCATAAAATTTGCCGACTTCACACGTGCATTCAACTGCTTTTACTGTCCCACAGAGTTGTGTAAACGTCACCACAGTATAATTAGCAGTCACTTTCCATCCTCCCTCTTTCCAGCCCTTGGCAACCACTAACCTACTTTCTTTATTGCCTATTCTGGTTTCTCATATAAATGGACTTGTTTACTATGCGGTCTCTTGTAGCTGACTTGTTTCAATGAGCACAATCTTTTCAAGATCCATCCATGTTCTATCAGGCATCAGTAGTTCATTCCTTTTTTTTTTTAATTTTTTTTATTTTTTTAATTTATTGTTGTTCAATTACAGTTGTCTGCATACTCTCCCCTCCCCTCCCCCTCCAACCCCACCTCCATTCCCTGACTCCCTCCCCATCCTTGGTTCTATCCATGTGTCTTCTATAGTGGTTCCTGAAGACCCTTCTCCCCATTGTCCCCTCCCCCCTGGCTATTGTTAGATTGTTCTTAATTTCAATGTCTCTGGTTAAGTTTTGCTTGCTTTTGCTTTTGTTGATTATGTTCCAGTTAAAGGTGAGATCATATGGTATTTGTCCCTCACCGCCTGGCTTACTTCACTTAGCATAATGCTCTCCAGTTCCATCCATGCTGTTGCAAAGGGTATAAGCTCCTTCTTCCTCTCTGCTGCGTAGAATTCCATTGTGTAAATGTACCATAGTTTCTTGATCCACTCATTTGTA
>PVJI01005987.1:0-69285 GCA_004026765.1 Micronycteris hirsuta | reverse complement strand
AGTTGTTTCCAGCACTTGGCTATTGTGAATTGTTCTGCTATGAACATTGGGCTGCATAGGTTCTTTTGAATTGGTGTTTCAGGATTCTTAGGGTATAATCCCAGCAGTGGAATTGCTGGGTCAAAAGGCAGATCCATTTTTAGTTTTCTGAGGTAGTTCCATACTGTTCTCCACAGTGGCTGCACCAGTCTGCATTCCCACCAACAGTGCAGTAGGGTTCCCTTTTCTCCACATCCCCTCCAACAGTTATCTGTTGCTTTGTTGATTCCTTTTTGTACTGTTGGGTAGTATACCATTGTGAGGATGTGCCAGTTTTTTTTGTCCATTCATCAGTTGACAGACATTGGGGTTGTTTCCACTGGATATTATGAGTTATAATGTAGTTATGAACAGTAATGTGCAAGTTTTGTGTAGACACATTTTCATTTCTCTTGGAAACGGAAAACACATGAGTGTAATTATGTAATTACTAGGCAATATGTTAATTCTAGGCAGAACTTTTTGACGTACTGCTAAACTGGTTTTCAAAGTGGATGCACCAATTTACATTCTCACCAAAAAGTATAAAGGTTCAAAGTTCTCCACATGCTCACTAGTTACTCAACCATTGTCAGTCTGTCCTTTTTATTGCAGCCATTCTAATGGCGTAAAGTGGTATCTCATTGTGGTTTTAATTTGCATGACTTTAAATCTATTTTTTATTTCAATTTTCCTGAATAAGACTCTTCGTAAACACTGTAGTATGAATACATTGAATCCAAGCTTCCAACCCATTGAAGTCAGCACTGAACTTTAAAGATCATAAATATCCTGACAACTTAGATATTTACAGTTTATGCTTTAGTTTGCTGTAAATACAAATATTCCAAATATGCTACTAAAAAGACTTCACTACAGCAACTGGTTTGATTTTAACAATAGGCCATGCCTAGAAGATAATAGTAATTTTTTCCTTTGGTAATGCTCCTCATTTTTTCAAATTTCAAATTATTTCATTACATAGTGATATTAATGTGTTATTTACAAAATTGTAGATTTATGTTCTTATCTGGGTCAGTGTGTGTGTTTTTCTTCACAAGCAATAACTTCTTTATGGTATATTCATCTGAGCATTGCTTCGGATAGTTTTATAATGTTCCAACATCACAAAGGTTCCATTTTGCAGCTTAACTTTGGAACCTGCTGAATGTGCTTATTGCCCTACATCCTAAGTACCTGCCCCTTGAAAGAAGCTTCTGTGCAAGGCATAGCCTACTGAGTCATTTTCAAAATGCAGAGCATAGGGAGCAGGTGGTCAGTTGTGAGTAAGGGAGTAAAACAAAGTTACAAACTGGGTGAGTTAGTAACATAGGATACATAAACTGCATTTCCAGAATCATAGTTAATTTGTTTACTTAATTATCAAATTCTTTATTAGAATTCCCCATCCCTCAGAGATGACTATATCTACCATAGACATATTATACCACTCCATATTATTCACCTCAATCAAATTTACTGGTACATAAAAGCCATGGCAGATTACTCATTATCTCTTTCTCTTTAAAATAACTCAGAATCCATAAATATTTAGTCATGAGAAGATACAGTGTACTCCTTTCACAAATCGTGACCTTTGAATCCTGAAAGAACTCATCACAGGGATTTGTACAGGTAATATATTTGATATCCCCTTAAGCATTGAAAGAAAGAATAAATAAAAAGAAAAAACTACAAAAATACTATTATATATTATACTATCATATATTATTTTAGCATCATACTTGACATTTCTTGAAAAGATATAAAGTTCACTTATGCAAGTCCATGCAACACGAATGTCATTACCATAATAACTAATATTTATTGGTCATTTCTGTACTTTAAGCCTTTTGTAAATGTGACGTGTGTGTGTGTGTGTGTGTGTGTGGTGTGTAAATAACCCTATGAAGTAAGTACTATTAAGACCTCTACATTTTACAGTCAAAGAAATGCTGTTGAAGGGTTAAGTAGTTTGCACAATGGCAAACTACTAAGGTAATATATGGAAGTACATTGACAGTCTGCTAAAGAAGAAGACAGTCCAAAAAACACTCAAGAGAAATCTGAAATAAGAATGGAAGGTATTTTTCTCGGCACCAAGCTCAGTTTGGGGATTTGGATAATAGGGAGGACAATAAATTCAGTCAGTGGTTGAAATGCAGTCTGCAGGAAGAGTAGCCAAACAGCCCTGAGCCTCCACACTTAGAGAAGGGCAGCAGGGTAGAGCTCCCCAGGTAAATCTGGCCTGAGGCTGATTAAAATAACCTGGGTACATCGCCTGGGAAAACCTAGGCTCCTGGGTTGGGAACCTATATCCTGGGATTAAGATGTCTTTGTTCTGGCACCGAATAAAGTGCAGTCTGTCTAACATTGAAATCTGTTCTCCCTAAAGCAAAGACAACAAGGAAACACTTCCCATGTACAAAGAAGCCAGGGGGAAACAGAACTACAAGTATCCTGAGGAAATCCAAAGCAGTTACTCTGATTGTCAACAGAGTTCTTCATAAATATGGTTGGATAAGGAGGACTGCCAGACAGCTGAGAAGGGTCGCACAAAGAGAACAACCATATTGAATAACTAAAGAAATAGACCTGGAAGGAAAGAGATTATAGATGGAACATGGAAGAAGACTTTAGAATATAGAATTAAGCAACAAAGAGAAGGAGAATATTAGAGACAAGAGATGGAGGCTCAATTCAGATAATTTAGTTTTCATCTAATTAGGACCACTGCACAAAGTATCCTGAGAAAGTGGAGAATAGGCAATAATGAAAAAAAGAGCTGCCCTGGCTGGTGTGGCTCAGTGGATTGAGCGCTGGCCTGTGAACCAAAGGGTCACTGGTTTGATTCCCAGTCAGAGCACATGCCTGAGTTGCAGGCCAGGTCCCCAGTGGGGGCCATGTGAGGAGCGACCATACACTGCTGTTTCTCTCCCTCTCTGTCTCCCTCCCTTCCCCTCTCTCTAACAATAGATAAACCTTTTTTTTAAAAAAAGCACTTAACAATTCTCAAGGAAGAAAAAGATAAATGTTTATTATCTAAAAGAATTACAAAACATACAAAACTAAATATTTCCTAGTGAAATAGCAGGACCTCAAAAATCAATAGATTATCCCAAATAGCTTTCCAAGAGGGAACAGAAAACACAAGAGGTTGCTTATAAATGAATGAAAAACAAATGGGGATTAGATCTTATTAGCAATCCCAGAGTCTGCAAGAAAATGGAATAGGCCTCAATGTTTTGAAGGAAAATAACTTTGTATCTAAAATACATATATCTGGATATATAATTAGATATCATTCAAGTATAAGGGCAAATAGAAATATTTTCACAATATGTGGAAACTAAAAAGCTTTATACATGTACCCTTCTTTTAAAAACTAAAGCTATATTCCAGAAAAAAAAAGATTCATCATAAGAATAAGCAAGTTCTCATAAATGAGATTAATATTTTATTTTTATTTATTTCTTATGTTAAAATTTTATTTAATTTTAATTCAATATATTGGAGTGTTAGTGGTTAATAAGATTATATAAGACAAATCATCTGTGTATTGCATTGTGTGCCCACCACTCAAAGTCAAATCCCCTTCTTTCACCCTATATTCGACCCCTTTTACCCTTTACTAAGGCCCAAACCACTTTTCCCTGGTAATCACAATGCTATTGTTGGCTTCTATGAGTTTTTGCTTGTTTTTTTCGTATATTCACTTGTCACTTCAATTTTATATACCACATGTGAGTGAAATCATGTGGTTCTTAACTTTTTCTGTCAGACTTATTTCACTTAGCATAATATTTTCAAGACGCATCCATGTTGTTGCAAATGGCAGTATTTCATCTTTCCTTAATGGCTGGGTGGAATTCCACTGTATACGTATCTGTACCACATCTTCTTTTTCCAATTTTGTAGCAAAGAATGCTTGGTTCTTTCCATAAGTGATATATATTTAATTTTTAGATTTTTTAAAAAAATTACAGTTTTCATCCAATATTTGTTAATAGTTTCAGGTATATAGCATTGTAGTTATAGTAGCACATAACTACAATTAGTTATAGTAGCATATAGTAGTAGTATATTAGCATATAACTATATTAGTTATAGTAGCTAAATATTAATAAAGAAAGGAAGCAAAGGGAGTCAGACATTATTAAACATAATAAATTAGTGGGCAGAAGCCTGGTTGCTTTACCAGGAAATCACAGTTTCACATACTCCTCAGGGACCCGCCCCACAGCTCTCCGGGGGAAGGGACAGAACAATAAGGGGGAGGTAAGCACATGTGCAACAGGATGCACGATGGTGATCATAGAGGTCTGCAAGACTGACCTGGCAAGGAAATAGATTGGTTAGGGCCCTGATGGACCCATCAGAAGCCTAGGAAAGCTTGGGAAATACACTGGTTACTCTGCAAAGAGTGCCAGGACCACCGATAATATCATCAGACAAACGCAAAACTCCCTTCTCTCATTCTCCTGGTAACACGTGCTCACCCAGTCTGTTCCAATGATCTCTCCACAGCAGCCATGTGGGAGTAGTGGCCGGGCAAAAGAGACTCCAAATGCAGGCCCAGCTGGGGTGCAGCCAGGAAAACAAACTAAGCTAGCTGAAGGGTAATGAAAGCTGGACAGGACTAAGCTTTACTATGGACTAATCTTTGGTATCGCACAAAATGTCTGGACACTGGCCCTATTTCTGGGCCTTATGAAGGCAAGTTTGGACTTTTTTCATGACAGAACAGATAAGATGGGACATTGGAAACCCAGGGGAACTACTTTGAATTTGCATCAGGTGCCACAAATAAATGTCTTCACCAGGCCTCATCTTGCCCCTAAAGTCTACTGGAATGCTTCCCTTGAGACTCCAAAAATACCTCATTTCCATGAGCAACAGTTGGATAATCATATACTTTATAATTATCCTGATATTTCCAGTATCCATCTGGCACCATACAAAGTTATTACAACATTATTGTCTATATTTCCTACCCTGTAATTTACATCCCCATGATTATTCTGTAACTGCCAATCTGTACTTGTCAATCCCATCACCCAGCCCCACAACTAGCAGCCTCAGGCAAGGAAAACAAAAGACAGACCAATGGAACTACATCAAACTAAAAAGTTTTTTCACAGCAAAGAAAACCATTAACAAAATGAAAAGTATTCAGTTTTCCATATTGTCTATTTCCATATTCAATATGTCTAGCTGATTCTTCATGGCCCCACTTAAGAGACCAGATAGATATTGGGAAGGTTTGGTTGGCAGGGGTAGGAGAAGGAGGGCAAAGGAGACTCCGGCAGCATACTAGAAACTCAGAAGCTTTCACTGTAATAGAAGACAGAAACCAAAACCCTTTTAAATATCACAGTGCACTTTGGATGTATAAAAACAATACAATGGCATTTTAACTTAATATACATTCTTAGCCTAACATAAACTCAAAATAAAAATTTAACTTATAAAATATGTTAAACCAATGAATACAGAATGACCTTTGATAAATAAATTCTAAGTTAATATTAAAATTTTCTCAGTTTAACAGTGAGCTGTTTTTTTTGTTTTGTTTTTAATTAAGGAACCAGGACTTAAGTTATTAACTCTTTGATATTGCTTCAACAGATGCCAAGGGACAATAGATGCACCTAAGAAGAATAGAAAAACTGATTCTCTATTTACAGTCCAGAGGAATCAGAAGTAAACACTTATGGGGCGCTCAAAAGGTATGCAGAATCAGGAGAAACGAAGCACATAACTTTTAAGTTTAACAAATTGTGATTTTTTTTCTAAATATGACTCATGTAATGCTGATGACTCAGTGTCTTACAGTTCACTAACTTCAAATCACAACTGTGCATCTATTACTGAATTTATGACTCTTGAAACTATATATACTCAAATAATGTAAATGTTTCTGGCAAAGAATATGCTTTCTTTTCAGAAGGTCATGAGAAGTGCTGATGCAGTAAGAGACCACCAGTGGCCTCTGATACCAAACTCCCTGACGCACCCCAACTTGCTTTCAAGTGAACAAGCTATCCTTATGCTTCTAAAATGAATCTGTATTCTTGTCATACAGAAATTCTGAAAATCAGTTTTAGATGACTATATCAATTAGCTTTGCACATAAAAGCCTGGTATTTCATGGAATGCAACCTCCAATGAAAGCCTAATTGGAACAGTTGACCTCAGGAATCTTATTCATGTTGGGTCCCCATCAATTTAATACACCTATCTACTTTTATCAAGTATTACCTCTGTCTATGTAGGCTTTAGTTACGCTGTTAGCAAAACATCGTTAAGTAAGGAAAATGGAAATTATTAGAAAATGTATTCATTGTCAACAAAAATAAAATTTGGAAGAATGAACTTGTGTGTCCTGCTATAGTATCTTGTAAAGAAGTCCAGATTTACTCTGGTCTTCTAATATACCAAAGGAAATTTGATTAATCACAAAGAGCCTAGTGTATTTTTAAAATATGTTCTTTGGCGCCCGGCTGGTGTAGCTCAGTGGATTGAGCGCAGGCTGGGAACCAGAGGGTCCCGGTTCGATTCCCAGTCGGGGCACATGCCTGGGTTGCGGGCCAGGTCCCCAGTGAGGGCCATGTGGGAGGCAACCATACATTGCTCTTTCTCCCTCCCTTCTCCTCTCTCTGAAAATAAATAAATAAAATCTTAAAAAAATAAATAAATAAAATATGTTCCTTGGCAATTTCTTTGTTCTATGAATAATGTTAAAAGAGATAGCATAAAAATGTGTTTTACACATGTAGAGAGAAAACTATGTTTTCTTTCAAAGACTGAATGCTAAATGATTTTCTTTAATAAAGTCATAAAGTCAAACTGTGCATCTATCAAGGGTAAGGATTCAAATTTTCAAAAATTTAATGAAGCAGGTTATACAAAATTAATTAGCAGGCTTTGAATACTAACCAAATTGTAAGGGTCTTATTCTGTATGTCTTCAGAGTTATTTTGCTTGTCTCACAAGGAAGCTGAGGCAGCTCACGGCACCTAATATGACAGACAGCAGCACCTCATTATCCAGACATTTCTTTCCCAGACAGGGCACTTTTTAGGACAAAGCTGAGAACATGAAAATTAGCAAATGTGTCCAGAAGTAGTCTAATACACAACTCAAATTTGTTGACTTGCCAATAGAACACCTTTTCAGACACAATTGAAAGCAGTGTGCTTTATTTTATACACACATTTTATAGCCTTGCCCATGATTAAAGCAAACTGGTGGCATGAAAGAGTCCAACTGGAACCTGAAATGAATGAGGAAACTAAATATTATGGAAGTCATCTCAAGAACTCAGAATATAGAATGAAAAATACAGAACTTTCTGGAAAACAACATAAAGGCAAATAAAACTTGATGTTTTCTCAGGCATCAAGAAAGATATATATATATATGAAAGATTTTCCAGAAATATCAATTGTCGAGAAAGTTAACATTGCAGACAGATGAGGAACTACAAACTAAGTCTGGTTACCTAAGCACACCCCAAATGTCCTCTATGTATATATATGCATGATCTTTCTACCTAATTTTTAGTTCTTGTAAGAAAGGAATATGTTGTCTGCTTATTGTAAATTTCTTCACAGGTCTGAAATGGAACATGAAAAACAATGTTTAAAAGGCTTTTTGGTGACTTCTAGATTCAGTTCCAACATGTAAATAGCTCAGAAGTTATCACTCCCATCTTTGCAAGAGAAAATAAAAGCCAGGAAAAATGCGAATCAGTGATTTCTCGAAAGCATCAGATTACTGAGGTTGTGGAGCAGACTGTCATCAGGAAAACTGGAGACAGGTGGATCCACTAAGCTGAGGCCTGCTTACCGGAAGCAGAAAATGTTAGCATCAAAACTGGTAAGAACAAATAAATGGTAACTTTAACCAGCTGTGGGAAGCTGCGTGTATGTAGATGGGCCTAAGAATAAGAAACACCTGCAGGAGGGCTGCATTACTAGGGAAACCCCAGGATCATGAGGCATTTTAGGAAACCCACCAGGTTCTCATGGTAAGTTCCACAGTGATCCCCCGGTAGCTTTGGCAGGAGGGAGAGCGACCATTGTAAAAAGTGCCACGAGCCCTCCCCACCACAAAGTCCTACTCTCAGCGGGGAAAGACTTTTCCAGAGCCTTATCTCAGCTGGGGGAAAGACATTACTCCATATCAACTCCCTCTAGCTTTTCTTCCTCATCTAAAGGAGAAAAATAGTCAATAGTCAACAGGCTCCAGAGTGTCAAAAATTATATTATGAACACTGCAATTAGGAGTGCTATACTTAATTAGAAAAATGTGGATAAATATCACATCTCAAAGACTCAGGATCACTCAAAGATTGAGATTTAATCAGAAAATTATAGAATTTTCTCCCTTCCCCATACCTTTCCACCACACCAATAGGACTCCAAAATAATAATAAATTACAACTAGAAGAGTCACAAGACACAGACTCTACCTGAGGAAAAACGTTAGGGAAGCCCAAAGTCAAGAGTGGAAGCAAACACAAGTGCACATGAGGAATATGAAGCCTCTGGCACCTACACAGATATAGCAAACATTAAACACAGCCCCGCTGCTGGGCAGAATATAAACTATCACACTAAAGGCCTATCAACTTCAGTTAGTTTATATGGTCCAATGCAACATGTCCAGCTTTAAACAACAATAACAAAAAATTACACATTATGTCAAAGGTAAGAAGAAATAGTCAGAAGAGACAAGATTATTGCAGATTGAAATGTGAAATGAATGACAGTAATATCACAAGGGGTGTGAGGGAGGACTTGGAAATACTCTGATATAAGTTACCTGCACTCATGCTGTAGGAAGGAGGACTTATACCAGTATATTGTAAATGCTAGGACAGTCACTTTTTTAACAAGACATATAACTGATTTGATTTTAAAAATGAAATGGAATTATAAAATACTCAATTAAAATAAGAGAAGGCAGAAAAGGAGTCGGGAAAAATAAAAGAACAAATTATGTAAATTTATAACAATTATGAGCTGCATAAATATTACTACAACTATATCAATATGACCTTAAATGTAAAGGAATCAAGTACATTTACTAATAGACAAAGGTTGTCAGAGTTCATTAAAAAATGTTTTGTTGTCTATAAGAAACCCAAATTGAATATAAAGAATCAAATAAAGTAAAAATAAAATATATATCATGCAATCAATAACCAAAAGAAAGCTGTAGTAGCTATGTTCATTTCAGGAAAAGGGGGCTTCAGAACAAGGAAAATTATCAGCTATAAAAAGGGCATTACATAATGATAATTAATCTGTTTTCCAAGAAGGTACAATAGTCTTAAAAGTGCATGTACCCAACAACATAGCATCAACATACTTGAGACAAACACTGATAAAAGAAGAAATAGAGATCCATCATTATATCTGGAGACTTAAAAAACTCATCTTTCTATAATTAATAAGCCAATCAGGTAGAAAATCAATAAAAATATAGTTTAAAAATATAGTTATCAATCTATAGAAACTAGTTAATATTTATAGGCTGTATCAGCCAACAGCAGCAAAAATACACATTCTCCTCAATTTCACATGGAGCATTCACTGAAACAGTCTACATTCTCAATTGTAAAACGTGGCTTTCTAAAGTTAAAAATATAAATTATACAAAGTGTGTTATCAATGGAAATAAACAGAAATCATTAACAGAAAAATACTGGAAAATTTCCAAATAAAGTTTAAATGATACTATTCTATATTTCTAAATAATACATGAGTCAAAAAAAGTATTGATGGAATTAAGACATATTTTGTATTAAATAAACATAAAAATTCTACTTACATAATTTGAGGGACAGAGTGAAACATGGCTCAGAGAGTAACTTGTAGTGTGACAGGTAACCTCCGTGTTACTGAACCTCAGAAACACCTCCCAGTCTGCAGAGAGTGAGACTCCAAGAGACCAGCCCCCGCCCGCGGAGAGCAAGGAGCCACGGCAGGCTCCATCCCTGGGGAAGGCAGCAGCGTCTCCCCTCCCCCACCCCGCAGAAACACCTCCCACCTGCAGGAGGTGGCGCGAGGGGGGCGGGGCAGGTCCAAGGACAGGCAACCTCTGTGTTTGTGACTCAGTATTTTGTAAGCTCCCATGTTTTGTCTCTGTACTTTGCAACTTGCGTATTTAACCCCTGTGCTTTGTCCTTGATTGTAGAACTTGTGTTTAGCTTGAATCATGTAACATTCTGTGCTTTGTTTTTACCAAATAAGATAGCTAGATTTAACTTCTGCATCAAGCTTCTGTAACCCTTACTTGCCACTAGGCCCACGTAGGCAGGGCCTGAGTCTTGTCACGTAGGCAGGAAGTCCCAGGCTATTTAAACCCTGGAAAGTCTTTGTTCGGAGGCCCTAGATTTGGAGGTTTCTCCCTGGGGTCCGCATGCGTAATAAAGGCCTGTGATCCATACCTCTCAGGTGTTTGGTCGCTTCAATTCCCCGTAACAATAGCATTAAATGCATGCATTAGAAAAAAAAGTTCTAAAAATCAGTAACCTAAGCATCCACTTTAGGAAATTAGAAAAATAAGAAAATGTATGACAAAAACAAGCAAATAAAAAGTAATGAAACTTTGAGCAGAAATGAATGAAATTGAAACAGAAAAATAATAGTGAAAATCAATGAAATCAAAGGTAGTTCTCTGGAGAGGAAGGGAGGAAATGAGAGAGGGGGAGAGACAGAGGAGAGGGAAGTAAGAGGAGGCCAGGAGAGGCGGAGAAGTGAGGAGAGGGGTGGGGAAGGGAGGAGAGGAAGGACATGACTTAACTTTATCAGAAGTGAAAGAAGGTTTATTATTACTGATCTCACAGATATTAAAAGGAACACTAGAAGTAACTCTGTGTTAACAATTTGATAACTTATTTGAAATGGACTAATTACATAAAACACAGACTACCAAAACTAAAACAAAGAAGTATAAATTATCTGTATAACACCATATCTATTAAAGAAATGGAATAAGTTTTCATTGATAAATTGTACTGAACATTCGAGGAAGAAATGATGCCAATTCTCTACAGCCCTTTCCAAAAACTAGAACTTAGTCTATAAGTTTATTATTACCCTAATGTAAAAAGCAGATAAGATATTAGAAGAAAACTGCAGACTGATTTTCTTGTAAACATGGCTATAAAAGTTGGCGATAAAATAGTAGTAAATGTAATCCAACCATTTAAAAAGAATTACAACGACAAAGTGGGACATATTCTCAGAATGCATGACTGGTTCAACATTTGAAAAATCAATCAAAACAATGCACCACATTATCAGATTAAAGAAGATAAATCATATGATTATATGAACTGGCGTTGAAAATTATTTGGAAAAATCCAACACTTGTGATAAAAATTCTAAGCCATATAGAAATTTCTGCAATTTAATAATGAATAAAAAATGAATCTAGACACAAACCTTAAATCCTTCATAAAAATCAGCTCAAACTGGATCACAGACCTAAAGGTAAATACAAAACTACAAAACTCCTAGAAGATAACATAAGAGAAAATTGAGATGCCCTTGGAGTGGGTGATGATATTTTAGATACAACACCAAAGACACAATCTATGAAAAAAGAACTGGTAAACTGGACTTCACAAGAATTAAAATTTTCTGCTTCTTAAAATACATTGTCCACAGATTAAAAATATAAGCTACAGACAGGAGAAAATATTTGCATAAGACACATCTAATAAAGGACTTTTAATCAAAATGTACAAAGAACCCTGAAAATTCAGCAGTAGGAAAAAAAAAACACAACACAGTTTAAAAATTGGACCTGAACAGACACCTCACCGAAGAAGATATGCATATGAAAAGATGCCCCACATCATATGTCAGCAGGGATATATTAAATCAACAATGAGATATAGCACTACACACCTATTAAAATGGCCAAATTCCAGAACACTAACAACAGCCAACACTGGTGAGGATGTGGAAAAACATGAGCTCTCATTCAGTGCTGGTAGGGTGTAAAATTATATGAATACTTTGGAAAACGGTTTGGAGGTTTCTTATGAAACTAAATGTACTATTGTTATACCATACAGCAATTGGGCTCCTTGGAGTCATGCCTTCCTTCCAAAGCCTGCACAGCCCAGGTGTCCTCTAGTAGGTGATTGGATAAATAAATGTGGCATGACCAGACAGTGGAATATTATTCAGCACTAAAAATAAATGAGCTCTCCATCATGAAAAGACATGGAAGAATCTTAAAGTTTTCTAAGGGAAATAGGCCAATCTAAAAAGGCTACTTAGTATATGATTCTAACTATATGACATTTTGGGGAAAGCAAAACTATAGAGACTAAGAAGATCAGTGGTTGTCAGGGGTCCGCTGGATGGGGACTGAGTACATGAAGTGTAAGTGATTTTTAGGATGGTAAAACTATGGTTGAGAAATGACACCATACTTGATGAAAACTTACAGAATTTCACAGCAGAGAGAGCACTGTCACCTTATTGTATATGTATTTTTTTAAGAAAATCATCTAGCAGGTCTGAGGATCCCGGGAGAGAAGACAAAATGTGATGAAAGAGTTTAACTATATTACAAATGCATGAAACAACTTCACTGAAGGTGGCGGGGAAAAGGGGGCTGACCTAAGTAACTTTGGAAATGAATGAAGTGTCTAAGATTAAAGGAAAAAGAAGCTGTAGATAAGCACTGAATCCTAAATAATAAAGTTTTCCAAGGGTATATGGATTAGCAAGAGACCACTGTCAGGCACGCTGGAATTGAACAATATAGTGAAAGGGTTATGCAGGTGGGAGCCTGGCTTCTAACTGGAGGAGGAGGTTCCATTGAAGCAAGGAAAGGGGGACAGAATGACCCACATGGTATAAATTAGAGTTGGAGAATCCATGTGAAGTCGTGAGTAACTTCCTGTAGAAACAGATGGTTATATAGAGAAATTTTATATGTACACACATGGGTTAGATGTATATTCATATATTTAATAATCAGTCAATGGAGAGGCCCTAGGAGAAATAACACTCCAGTAGAAGTGAAAAACATTTGGGTCTCCTTGGAGAATTAGGTGAATCTAAGACTGGGGAAGAGGATATAAAAAGTGAGCCTAAACTATTTTGTGATGTTAAAAGGTAAGGAAGTATTAAAAACCAAATAACAACAAACAGAATAAAAACAAAATGATCAGTATATCAAAGGGACACTGGCACCAACTAAAAGGACTCCCAAGACCAAAGTTGAAATAATCTGAGCAACAAAATAAATAAAGCAAAGTAAGATTATTATTAAAAGTATAAAACAAACACCCACGAGTTCAGAGTGGTATAAACAAATTATTGAACAAATAAGTACTGGAGAGAAGAAACAAATCTTAGGTAGGTATTGTACATAGTGACTGCCTTCTGAAGAGTCGAGAATGGACAGGGAGAGGAAACTTTACGCTGGAGAACCCTGACCACATTCTCACGGCCGAGTAACCGATGCTTATATGAACAAAGATGTCCGGTTGCTAGTATGAATCCTTGATGTGATGGAATGAAAAAGACACTTTACTTTTGTGGTCTTCCTTCTCAAAACCCATAACTTCAGTCTAATCATGAGAAAAAAATAGACAAGTCAATGGGAATTCTACAAAATATCTGACCAATACTGCTCAAAATTGTCAAGGTCAACAAAAATAAGAAGTCTCAGAAGTTGTCACAGCCAATAAAAGCCAGTCTATAGCATCCTGATGGTTAAATATAATGTGGTAGTATAGATGATTCTGGAATAGAAAAAGCATTAAGTAAAAAAAAAAAAAATTAATGAAAGAATCTGAAAGTTCAAAAATTGTAATTATTAAAAATTTAAAAATATAGATTACTCCTTTGCTATGTGGCATTGTAACAGTTTTCTTTTTCTCTGGAAGCAACCATCTACACTCACGCTTCCCATCACACTGGCAAGGCTCCTAAGGCAGAGATCAGACAACACATTTCCTGGGATAGCAACAACCAGATTTATTGGTTGTGTTTGCATCAGGTGCCCAATAAGTCTTGAGACACTGACTTCAATTACTCATCCATTCTTTTTATTTTTACTCTAGACTGCCACCTTCAAGTCTTAAACTCTTACTTGAATGTGTACTTGGAAATGATGTTCATACCTGTGCTTATAGACTCTTCGGAAGGGCAGAATTCAACCTCCAGCCTATGTACTCTGCTCAGCGTTTCAAATTTCTGGACACTGGCCTCAGGCCTGACAGTCTAAACTGAATGCTTCCCGTTACCCGCCCAAAGGTGAAAGTTCAGTAGAAGGTAAGACCGAGACACCAGCTTGCCATGTGCCCCTGACAGTATTCTCAGATTCCTTGTGTTTCACCTTCCCCGTGTGTAGATAAGGACAACATCCACCACACACCGCAGGCTCACCATCAGAGTAAGAATAATGGGCTCAGATACTGCCTGGAAATATTAAATTAGCAACGAATGTTATTTATCATTATTAGTAAGTCTGTTACTGTTGGCCACACAGGAACTCAGAAACCTAACCTGGTCCCGTTTTCTAGACTTGCCAGAAAGCACGGGCTCATGACCTCAGCTCCGGGCACGAAGTTCCTGCCTGAGTCCTAGAGCAGCCAGGGCTTCCCCAGCACCTTCTGCTTTCTCAGCCTCGATTCTGACCTTGCGTACCACATCAACCCATCCTCTGTCTCTACTGTGCAATAGGCACTGGGTTTGTAGTTAAAACTTCGCTATTGGTTTGTGAAGACGTTTTTTATAATAAATCAGGCCTTCATATCTATACGCTTATTCATATAACAAGTGATTCAGAAATAAGGTCAAAATTGGAGTTAAATATTTCTTTGAGTTTACCATATTAATATTTGTCTTATCCATGACTAAATGTCACTTTTTATGGTGATGGGTATGTGAGATGAAAACATATGGCACAAGTGGTATGAGTAATTAGACATTTGTCAGAGTTTTGTGATAACCCGGTTTGTCCATGACGAAGTCCACATGTGTTTCATATTGAATAGACGGAACCATGGACTGATTGTCAGTCTGTACTTTTGTTCTTGACATTGCATAGTTATGTTACGTTCTGAAGCAAACCCTTTCCACTCTAGGTAAAATAATAATAATAATAATAATAATATGATTATTTGTCAAATTTTGAAATCCAAGGTAATATTTTTCTCCTGAATATAACCTCTGAATTTTTAAATTTCCAGTCTTACAATGTATGAATCCTCTCTGGTAACACACTTTTAATGAGTTCTTCTTTAATAACAATTTGTTTCTTTATACAAATACAAGCACATTTTCCTCCCTGCAAATATGTGCTATAAAGCAATCCCAACAAACCAGAAAGCATTTGAAGTTACACCACTCATTTTAACTGTAAATTATAATTCTTAAAAGTTTCCAAATGTTTATGATGTTTTGAGTTCATTCAGTAAAAGGTAAAATATCTGTCTGTGCCAACACATTTTGGTTATTTCATCTTCTTTCATAGGAATCTCTAAGGATTTCCTAATTAGAGGAACTTACAGGAAATTTCAAACAGTCTCAGTAACTGATGTGTTGTAATTAAAGTCTCAGCAATTAAGCAAATTAACCTTTATATTTTTATGACATCAAGCTGCATGGCAGTTTCCAGAAAGTTTCTAAAGCAAGTAATTGAAGGAATTATCAAAAAGTAGAGACTAGAGGGAAAAAAAAACAGTTCTCAGTTATTACTATAACATTTTAAATAAGTAATTAATTGAAGCAGTGATCTTTCTCTAAGAGTAGAAAAATTAGATTCATTGTTAAAGTATAAGACTGATATATTTCAATTCATGTACAATAAGATGAACAAAATATCTATAATTTTCACTGTTAATGCTCTAGCAAAATTTAAAAACTTCAATTAATGCTATGGTATATTAACAAAATACATGTAAATAAGATTATTTAAAAAGTAAAAATAGAGAATTAAAAGGTAAAAAATTATTGAATTACTATTAAATTAATTTTATGTAAATCTTCATATATTCAGACCAGCCCAGGATTTAACACAGAAAGAATCCATGACTTTGTTTCAGTCTATTATCTCATTTGATTCACTGGAAGTCACAATAACCCCAAATCATGTTCAGTTATAAAGTAAAAAAATCGATCGTTTAAGTAGCCAAATAAAAGCATAAACATAATTTTCTTGTGCCTTTAGCTAAATTCCGCAACTGAAGAAAACAGCTAGAAGATAATGTCGTCGTATGAAGTAGCCAATAAAGAGGTGCTTTTTACATCTGAATTTTCCTGGTTATATGTCTACTACAACAATATGGTCTTAATGTTTTTATATTTAGGATGAGCTTAACGCTTTACAGATAATTTACTAGAAGTAACTTGGAAAATATTCATTATATTTGCTTAGTTCTTACAATGTTCTGTTATGCTATCACTGCTCTTAAGTTTTTAAAATTTCTATAAAAGGCAGGAAAAACATTAAGCTGAATATTATACATGTCCATTCCCTTGTACATACATCCGAGCAGAAATCCAAAGTTCATACTGCTAGTGTGAATTTAAGGCAGAAAGTTGACAAGGTAACAAGGCTCTCTCAAGCAATCTATAAGAAGCTGCAGATATGATGCATCTTACAAATTTCTTGGTCGAAGCACCCATCTTTGAAGGAAAATATATTTCCTTCTTGTCAGTTTTATGTAAAACTTCATGTACTTTTAGATAAGTCCAGACAACTCTATTGACATTTTAAAATTAACTTTAGAATCATAGATTTTCAAACACATCAAAATTTAAAATTTTGAAATATTACCCATCGATCTTGGATGGGTAATATTTTCATGTTCAAGAGTTATGCACCATGGTAAAATGAAAGGATATAAACAATGAGTACCTTCTAGTAAATTCTAATGATTTATTATGATAAATCCAATTTGCCTCTCATAAAACAATGTCTTGGGAGAAGGCAAACTTTCTGTTAGTATTTGGGGAACTGGGCTAAAATGAGAAAATGTTAGACCAGACTAAACATCAATAAATTGTCTTGAGGTTTCCTGAAAGAGAAGCATGTGCTTTGCAAATAGAAATATTGGGTTGGCCAAAAGGTTTTTAGTTTTTTCTGTGTGGTGGCTCTACTGTAACAGGGGTATCTGAAAGGGGGGATATTAACAGCGTCCAGAGCTTGGGGTGTCTGGGAATATAGGATATCTCCCATAGGCCTGGCTGGGAGGTGGGAAACATGGAGCAGGGCCATTGAGAGTGATTTTGAATATCATTAACAGCAGACTAGTCTTCCAGCCTAAGTGGAGCCAGAAAAGTATGCATGACTTTAACCCAGGATGTGACTGGGAGGCAGCTCCCCGAGTTCCTTGCCTGCAGGAGAGCTTGTAGATGGTTTGCTCCAGCCCACGGGGCCATGCCTGCCCAGAATAACTATGGCAGCCAAGAAAGGCAGAGAAACTGCGGGAGTGTTGGCAGGTGTGGCCGATTGTAGGAGGAGTTGGAAATGGGGTTACTAAGGAGGTTCCAGGCCAGGATTTAAACTAAAGGCGGGCTGCCATGTGGGACAGAAAACAAAGACAGGGACACTGTGAGACTGTGTAGGAAGGAAAGGGATGAAAGGACTCTCGCTGATGGGCCATGAGGAGGTGCCACATGGTTTTGGATTAAGAACGGGAGATCATGGAGACACAGCTGATGGTGCTGGGAACTATGGCAGACCTGCCAGTCAAGCTTAGATTACTGGGAAGAACCAGGAATTTGGCTGAACTACAGACTTCTATTTCTTTTCCTGAGATGTAGTACCTCTGGCTGGCCTAGTTTAGCAAGGGGGGCAGGACTATGTGTGTTTGTGCATGTTTTAAAGGGACTTTGGGATTTAACAGCAACATTCCACCATTACTCTAAACTTGTATAACTTTTGAATAAATAGTTCCTTTCCTTTTCACCAAACTCTGTCATTGAGAGCCACAATTCTTAACACCTGGCAGCAGGCAAGACAAACCCAGTGCAGAAAGACCCCAGGGGAGAGGGCTTGTTTCAGTAACAGTATCTGGGCCCCCCACACAGGCCCTTTTCTGTAACACTACTATGTGTCCTTAGTTGTCTTTAACTTCATTTGAAACAATTTTGTTAGAATGTATTGTGACAGCTGTCATATTAGTGTGCATTAAAAAAGTATTAAAATTAGTGAATTTTTGTGCAGTCATTTTAATATGGAAAATGGAAGAAGATATACAATATTACCAATGCATTATGCTTCATTATTTCAATAAAGGTAAAAACACAACTGAAATGGAAAAAAAAAAGATTTGTGCAGTATGGAAAAGGTGCTGTGACTGATTGAATGTATGAAAAGTGGTTTGCAAAGTTTCTTGGTTCTATTGACATTTTGGCCAAATAATTCCTTGCCATGGGGCTCTTAATACATTGGAACGTATTCAGCAGCATCCCTGGCGTCTACCCACTAGAAGCCAATAGCAGGAGATATCAGACATACTCAAAATATCCAAAGCAATAAAGCAATTGGGGAAAATGAAAAGTGTGTCTTTTATTTTACAGAAAAAACTAAACGGACTTTTTGGTCAATCCAATACATTTACTTCTTTTCCAATGTTTATGCCCCCTTTTGCCCTCTTTTAGTACACTAGCTAATCCTTTCAATGTCATGGGCAACATTAGTGCCCACATAGAATTTTGTTTATCTTGTTTCTTACTTTATTGACAACCAAAAGTAGTAAATTGTAATTCATTATGTCATATGCTGGGTTTGTGTGCGTGACACTGGTTTTTGTACCTAAATTACCTGACCACCCCACCGCTGCTCAGCAGTGGAAAGTCAGAGTGTCGGGAAGGTGGAACAGATTCCCTGGGGTTCTGAAAGTCAATAAAGTAGCTGCTACCTGAATTACTCATTTGTCAATTGTGAGTTTTTACTTCATTCTACCAGTTTCCTTTCATGACTTCAAAGATTTTGTGCATTTGCCAAACATAAATTCAGGGACTTTAAATGACAATGTATGCTACATTTAAATTGGCTTTAAACTGACACCATTGAGACTTACATATTCTTATCATCACATTCAAATGTTTTTATCTCATGTGGCAACTTGTCATTATTTCTCTGGTGATTTAAATGCAAATAAATGACAACTTTTATTGGTATTTATTTTGACATTGATGCTGACAATTTGGGCTCCAGTGCCAGCATTAATATTGATAGCAGCCTTATACAGTCAATGGATATCTTTGTAATAAACTGCGGATTTCAAACTTATTTGAAATAAAGTGATAAGGGAGTTTTTATTTGGGTTCTTTAAGACATTAAAATAGATAATGGCTAAGTAATAACAACAATCCCAAAAAGAAATTTTTAGAAAACAGGTAGAATTACAGAGGAGCATTATGGAGGGTTATTTTAATTCAAACATAATCTAAAAGAAAAATAAATAATCAACAGGAGGAAAAGTGGATGAGAGAAAAAAAGGTAAGAAAAGTTTAAGAAACAAGGCAAAAGAATCTAGAAACTGAACTATTATGTTTCCTTTGTCATTTGTTAATTTTAAGATCTGAAGGACAGAAAGAACAGCTAATCTCTGTATGTTTGTGTGATAATAATAGCTCATTTTGTTTTTTTGCATTAAACACTAAATTTACCTCTTTGCCCTCCCCCCTTTTCTAAGTCTGACAAAGTATTTCCACATTGCACTGCAGGAGAGAAGCTAAAAAAAAATTAGACTTGAGAAAACCTAATATGTTCATAAAAAATTAAAATCTAAATTTTACAATATTTTTATTTCCTAGGAGAGGGAATTATGCTGTTTCTTCTGGGACTATAACTGAAATCAATACTTACAGATGGGTATCTAAAAAACACATAGCATTCAGACTCAGAGAAACACAAAGTTCTGTACTTCATTCCATAAAACTTGTACAGAGCTGAAAGAAATCCAGAGGGTGCAAAGAAATCATTATTCAGGAAATGGATGTGGCTCAGATATGAGGATGCCTTATTTATTGAACAGACTTTGCTTGGGCATTGTGATAAGCAGAATAATGCCCCCCTTCACTCCCAGAGGTGTCCGTATCCTAAACCCCAGGACCTGTGAATGTGTTAACTTACATGGCAAAAGGGCTTGGCAGATATGATTAAATTAAGGATCTTGATTTGGGAGATTATCCTGGATTAATATAACCACCAGGATCCTTATAAATACAAGAAGTAGAGGGAGATTTGAGGACACTACACTGGTTTTGAAGATGGGGAAGGAGTGAGGACTGAAGGAATGGCGATACCCTATAGAAGCTGGAAAAGGCAAAGAAATGGATTCTTCCTAGAGCCTTCAGAAGAAACGGCCCTGCTGATACTGATTTTCAGCCCAGTCAGATTCATTTCTTATTTTGACCTTTAGAACTATAAGAAAAAAGTTCATGTTGGTTTAAGTTACTAAAATTGGTGTGACTTCTTGCTACAGCAATAGGGAATTAATATAAGGACCTGTGATGAAATACGCACTGATGAGACAAAGATGAACCAGCCGCTGTCTGTAGATAAAGGAGATCATGTGCAGTAGTGGAGATGGAGATTTAAACAGTGACAATGGCAAGAAAAACATGCAGTTTTGTAACACAGTGTAATAGATGTGCTCTGGAGGTTTGGGAAAACTCTAAAGAAAACATCTAATTCTGGCTGGAAGAGATGAGGTAGGTTTCTTTACAAGAAACAATGCTCAAGGCAAATTTTGAAAGCTGGGTAGGGTCCTGCCAGGCAGCAAAAGAGGGAAATTTATTCCAGGCTGAGAAAACAAATGCATGCCAAATAAAAATAGCCTAGAATATTCATATTCGAGTGAATGTGAATTTGTTTAGAATATCTCAATATTCTAGGAAAAAAACAAACTTTTTTTAACAGTTAGAGATAATAGCTTAAAAATGTTAATGTTTAGTTAAATAGAAGGTTTATGGAACATTCTAGTTCTCATAGTGTTATGGCAGCAATGTTTATTTCACATACATGAATTCATCTTAGCATGTTTGGAATTTTGTGTCCTGACTATAAGATCTCCAAACTAACAACACAAATAAATTAAGAGAAGTCAAGAGGAAAATGAAGTATTTAGATATATACCGGAACACCAAGGGAAACTAGCAATTAAATTATCTGTTCCCACTATTCAATCATACGTTCTCCATTAAGTCTAAAAATATCTTGATGACGAGGACTGTATTTTAGACTTATTTTGATACTTCTCCAGTCATATAACACAGAGCTTGCTCACAGGCTGCACAATAAATACTTTAAAAATGAAATCTTTAACACATGCAATTGTCACAAAGTAACTGTGATCTGAGGTGATTTTCTCTGATATGTCATAACAAGCTAATGTTAAATGGGCTCTTTTAAAGTCTTGAACTTGACACAAACATATGTTGCAATTCTTTTTCCTAATTTTACTAATTTAAAATGATTGTACAATGAAATTGTGAAATAGACACAATAGTCAGCAATTTATTTTTTATCCATCACCATGTTAAGTACACGGTAGGCTAGCATCACTACTCCCTTCTCAAACTATGGATTATGTTTCCCAGGATCTCCTTCCCTGCATGATTCTGTTTACCAATGCAAAGAACTTACAGGGGGGTTGTAAAGTGAAAGTAAAGAAGAACCCATTTTTCTTTTTTTTTTATTTTATTTTTTTAACTATATTTTTATTGATTATGCTGTTACAGTTGCCCCACTTCCCCCCCTTCTTTCCCCGCACCCCCTTACCCCCCTTTTTCATTGGGAGGCAGCATCACGTAGATGGCCTGGGAAATCAAGAGATCCATAGCAGCTTCGCACCCACTTTGCCACTTAAGACCGAAACCATTGTTGACCTCCCAGTGAGTCTCAAAAATTGCAGCAGCTTCCTGACGAATAGAGAGGACTATCTAGTTTGGTGATTTCAACTAAGACCTTCAGTATTGACTTGGCTAATTTCAGGAGCAGCTTCTATAAACTCTATTTTCCTAGTATTTCCACAAATCATTAAATCCCTAATTATTATGTTAAATTTCTCATACCTGGAGTATATTGTATGGCTTTTATTTTCCTCATTGAACCTTAACTAATAAAATGTTTTTATATATTTTATCTAATATTCCCAGCATCCCTATGGGGTAGGTGCTTTTAAAATGAGATTCCACAAAATTTACCAAGATTTACAAACTGTAGAAGTGAAATAAGTGTTACATCATCTTGGCTCTTAAACCCTATACCATATAGTCAAATACTTATTCAGATTTAAAAAGAAATTATGAAACTTTCTCCATGGGAAAGATGCAAAAGAGCAGTTAAAAACAAACCTAACTACTCAACCAGAATTATTTCATTTTCAGTAATCAACTATAGTCACTCATATCCAGACTGTCTGAAAACAGTCCTGTTTTACTAACATCTGGTTTGAACATCAGTACATTCCTGTTGTGAATGGTCCACACATGCACACACATGCACACACACACTTCCTTATAAAGAGAGATGAAGCAATCAGAAAAGAGCTGTACATTTCTGCCCCCACTTCTGTATCCATAACTGCTTTCCTTCATATTAGCATGAATGTCTATCCAGAGTCAATTCTTCCACTTGTCCATTAGGTCTCTCCTGCCCACTTCAGGACATTGTTCCAGACTTCTCTGCTCCCTTTCCCACTTCATCTTTTTCCCTCTCCACTGGCTTATTCCCACCAACTTTCGAACATTCACTTGACTTCATTTATCTCTCCAGTTAATTGAAATGATCATAGTTTGTTTTTCCTTTTTAAATCATAAAATTGGGACTAACATATGAGGTTTGTGCAGCAGAGGTCCAGCCATTGTTAATATACTGAGAACAGTTTGCATGACATCGATGTAAACTGGCAGCCAAGGAGAGTGGACTGGAATGAGCACGCATGAACAGTGACTTCACTGTACTAGTTAGTGGGGGTGGTAGACACCATTGAGTGAGCATGTGTACTGTGTGGCCATCGCATTCAAAATGACTGAGCGAGTAGAGCAATGAATCTGTATCAAATTTTGTGTTAAGCTTGAACATTCCTCGGCAGAAGCCATTCAGATGATTCCAAAGGCCGCTACCATTGGTAACTGATGATTGGCAGCTTCCTCATGACAATACACCAGCTCCTGCATCACATTTCGTTCGGAGGTTTTGGTGAAACATCAAATCACTCAGGTGACTCAGCCCAGATTTGATGACCTATGACTTCCGGCTTTTCCCAAAACTAAAATAATCTTTGAAAGGGAAGAGATTTCAGACATTTGATGAGATTTTGGAAAATACCACAATGGTGGACAGCCGATAGAGATTGGGAGAACTGTGTGAGGTCCCAAGGTGCCTACTTTAAAGGGGACTGAATTGTCATTGTCCTATGTACAATGTTTTTTATATGTTGTATCTTCTTCAATTAATGTCTCTATTTTTCATGTTACATGGCTGAATACTTTCTGGACAGGCTTCATATAAGTATTTCCAGTTCTTACAGCCTTCAATGTCTAGATAAAAATAAGTTGGTCATTATTCTTTTTAAAATAGCTGGATTTATTTTAAAAGGAATTTTTCTTAAGTGAACTTGGATTTGTATAGTGAATTAAGTGCTGTTTTTTTTCTGTACCTGAAAAACATTTGTATATGTTTGCAAGGACCTTGTATTTGAAAATTTGGTGGCAGTCACTTTTCAAACCTTTTGGGTTTAGTGTATTCTTTTTAGAATTACTTTATTTATTTTTTAACCTCACTCAAGGATATGTTTACTGATTTTAGAGAAAGAGCATGGGAGAGAGAGAAAGAAAAATCAGTGTGAGAAAGAAACATTTCTCGCTGTCTCCCTAGGCACCTGGACCGGGGGAGGAGCCCACAACTTTTCTGTGTGCCCGACGACACCCCAGCACGCGAACCACACGGCCAGGGCTAGAATCGTCTTAAACAGCTGATTCAGGCTATTTAATTGTCACAGGGCTGTGAAGACTTTCCACTTATTCTTAAATCTGTTTTGGTAAATTCTACTTTCATAGAAATTTGATCATTATGTTAACGTTTTCATTGTTAACTGATTCAATGTTCTTTAAAGTGTCCCCTCAATTTTTAATCTCTGATGCATTTTTAATTTCTTTTTTGTACCTCATGTTGTATATGTGTAATGTCATATAGGTTTGCTAGAAGTGTATCAATTTTACAAGTTTATTCAAAGAACCAAGATGTAGCTTTTCTGGTTTTCTTTACTGCATTTTTATTTTCTAGTTACTTTAACTCTGCTATCTTTGTTTTCTTTCTGTTTGCTTTGTGTTCGCTTTTTTCTTTGTCTAACTTCTTAAATTGGACAGAACTCATTTTTAGCTCCCTTTCTTTTCTAGTGTAGAAATTAAGGATAAAAATATTCCTTGATGTACTACTTTCACTAAATTCAGGAATTTCAGAAATGTAGCGTGTTACTTTCATTCTCAGATGTTGTTTAATTCACATTTTGATTCTTATTTAACTGATAGGTTACTTAGAATTTGTGAATTGAAAGCCCAATTTTTAAAGTTATGTGTTTGTTACTAATTCTAACTTAATTTCATGGATTCAAAATAATGTGGTATGCATGACTCTTTGATAAATTTGAGATTTACTTTATCACTAAAATATAGCCAGTGTGCCTTAGTCAGTTGGTGTGTCCTCCCCTACATGGAAAGATTGTGGGTTCAGTTCCCAGTCAGGGCACATACCTGGGTTTCAGGTTCAAACCCCAGTCGGGGTACATGCTATGTGCAGGGGGGAACCAAATGATGTTTCTCACTCTGTCTCTCTCTCTACCTCTTTCCTTCCCTCCCTCCCTTTCCTTCTGTTCTCTCTAAAAGCAATGAAAAAAAATGTCCTCAATGAAGATAAATAAAAAATAAAATAAAATAAAATATAACCAATTTTTAAAATTTTTCCATGTAAGCCTAAAAATATCTCAATTCTCTAATAATTGGGTGCGGGACTTTTATGTTTCATACCTCTACATTTTTAAACACAATTTTAAATCCTATAACAATGTAAAACTGTAAGTGACATATTGAAATCTCTTGCAATCATTGTAAAAGTCAATCAAATTTTCCTTTTGAGTATTTTGTGGTTATATTTCTCAACAGCTTCAACAAGACATAATTTATATTACCCAATTTTATCCATTATAAGTATGCAATTTATTGTTTAAATTTTTATTTTTTATTTTAGAGAAAGAAGGGAAGGAAGAGGAAAAGAGAGAAAGAGAGAAACACAGATTTTGTTGTTCACCTTTTTGCGCATTCATCGGTTGATTGTTGTGGTCCTGACCCCTGACCGGGGGTGGAGCCACAGCTCTGGTGCCTGGCCCGGCTACAATCCATACTTTTACTGGGGCTATCAAGTTTTTCTAGCACAATGTGAGATGGTGTTCCATGTGTATCAATTTAGAGTTTTTATATCTTCCGATTGAACTGAAGTAGTTTATTTATCCATAGTTACCCTATCATTAACAATGCTTTTTATTATTGCAGACTATATTGTCTGATGCAAAAAAATTCTTAAATATTTTATATTTATCTGCTGTATCTGTCATCCTTTTCATTTCAACTTTTTTATATTCTTGTATTTTAGTTGTTCCAGTTTAAAATGTCATGTTGCTGGATTTTCTTTCATCAAATCTGAAAATCTCTGCTTTTAACTTTTTGATTTAGTCAATCTACATTTATTGCAATCATTTGTATATTTGGAGTTGATTATGTTGCCTTCCTGTACTATTTTCTGTATGTCCTATTTTTTCTCTATTTCTCATTTCTCTTTATTTGCCCTTTTAATAATTCATGTTTTGTATGTTTGCTTTGTTTTTCTCCATTTGTTTTCTTATATCATGAAGATAAGATCAGTGTGCCTTATTTACTAAAACATCTAAAGACCCAGGTACAATTCCTGTCACTTGTTAGTTTCAAATAAATATTTACTGTCAGATTAATGCTTAGAAAGAACTTTACTGGGCTTGTCAATTGTTGGTTTCATTTCTATTTAATGAGAAAAAAGTTTGATGCTGTGTTTGACAGAAGTATTTAAGGTTTGATGTGCAAGATCTAATATTAAAAAGAAAGAAAGATAATAAATATGTGTTCCCTTGGTGTTTATTTATTGGTGTATCTGTATTTTAGCAGCTTTTAAATACAGGACAATAAGCCCTGGCTGGTGTGGCTCAGTGAATTGAGTGCTGGCCTGTGAACCAAAGAGTTGCCAGTTTGATTCCCAGTCAGGACACATATCTGGGTTGCGAGCCAGGTCCCCAGTTGGGGGCGCTCAAGAGGCAACAACACATTGATGTTTCTCTCTGTCTTTTTCCCTCCCTTCCCCTTTCTCTAAAAATAAATAAATAAAATTTAAAAAAAATAAAAATACAGATAATAAAAGAAACAATTATCTATTTTAATTATTCATCCAGCCCTTTTTACATGTGTAGAAACTGAAAGTGTAGTTCTGGAGGCCTTTTAAAACCATCTTGAAATTCATAATCCTAATTTATGCCTGGGAAATTCAGTACTATGTATTCTCTTGGTTAACTAAGTTGTTCCTTTTTAATTTAAAAATAAAATTAGCCCAGGCTGGTGTGGCTCAGTTGGTTGGAACATCATCCTGTAAACTGAAAAGTCACAGGGTTGATTCCTGGGCAGGACACATGCCTAGATTGCAGGTTCTGGTTCCTGGTTGGGGTGCAAACGAGAGGCAACTGATCAATGTCACCCACTCACATTGATCTTCCTCTCCCTCTCCCTCGCTCTCTCTCTAAAATCAATAAACATGTCCTCAGGTAAGGATAAAAAATAAAAATTAAATTAAATTAAAATAAGCTGAGGTGCTCATCTCTGAAAATTGTAGGTGGCCTGTCCTATGGTATCCCTGGTAAATATCATCTTCCAAAAATTCTCTTGCTGATTATTTCTATGACTTTCTCTAAACACTCATAGTGAGAGAGTCTAGTGTTAAAAAGGAGGGCGAATGTCTCTCTTCCCCAGAAAACAATAAATAAAACACCTCCCATGTAATTTTCCATTTGTGTAATCCTGATGCCATTAAAATTGCATGCTGATCCAATTGCTTGGCTTTGCTAATGGCTCCACAGAGGAATAGTCATTGCTAGAGCATGAACGCCACAATCCATTTACTCTGATTATTGTTTTGCAATGTTGCTAATTTGACAGCTTCTGCTGAACATAGACTCATTATTTTGTGTCACTGTTTTGAGAAAAAGTACATCAAATGAGCAGCAAAGTAACTTACAAAGAAGCATGCAGCTGATGATAAGTTAGCAGAATGAGAACTTTTTCTCCAGACATAGGAAAGAATAACCATGTTATGAAAGGAATGAACTGTTTGATTCCTAAGACACCTTCTCTCTCAAGGCTCAAATCTTCTGCAACTTTTTATGCGAATGCGTAATGACTGAACCTCATCCCAACCAAAATAATCATGCCCACTTTCCCTAGTACATATCTCTCTTTCTTTCTATCTCTATTTATCAATCTGTATCTATCTACCTATATATCTTATCTAGTTGTTTTAACACTGTAGAATCTCACCTGTTTGACAGGTATTTTTTTATGTTCGTGTACCTCTATCCCCGATTCTGTTCTTGTCACCCATTGTTTTTAGGGAAGAATGGAAAACATATTTACCATTGTCTATAGACAATGGGGAAAAGTGGCTTTGCAAAATCAGGCCCCTGACTGCCCCTCTAACCTAAATTCGCGGTTTTCCTCTTTTCAATCTACCTTGAAGCCACACATACTTGCTTAGGCTTCTCTAATGAGCCACATCTTTCACTCCCTCAGGGCTCTGCAGATGTTCTCCTTCTTTTCATTTCTCCCCAGTCCACCTCTCATTTTTTCCTATTTGTCACAGGTATCTGCTTAGCATCATTTTATGAGTGGCTTTTTGCCATGTCTCACTATGTAAACACAAGATTGAGTATCTCATGGTTGTCTCCTTTACATCATTTATCACATTGCAATTCCATGTTCAATGTCTAGTGACCACTGGATTCTGGATTCTAGGAGGGGGCATTTGTTTTCTTCACCCCTGTGTCCTCAGCACCTCTTTAGTGCCTGACACTTAGTGGTTCCCATTAAATCTTTGTTGAATCAATGAATACCTATGTCACGTTTCTCTTACCTGTATTCCTCTGTTTTGTTTCATCCTTCTGCTGCGAATGACCTTCTTCAGCATTTCGTTTTTTTATTTGTTTGTCAACATCTGGCTCTGACCTCCCTTCTCCCAGAGGTCTTTCCTAACCTCCTTCCTCTCCCACCCTCTCCTTTACCTTGGTTTATAGCCCTCTTCTGTGTCCCTATAGCACATTGTACAAAAAGCTCTCCAAAGCCCCTGCTACACAGGAATGTAGCTTTGACTATGTATACTACTTGTATAACTTTGGTACATCATAAAAAAGGATCATATTTGCTTTTTCTACATTATATGACCAGGAAAAAAACATCATATGTAAACATAATATAGATGCCCCAAAATACTATTGAAAATAAAAAAAGAGAGATTTAGATTATATTAGAGATTCCTCCACTCAATAGTAAAGCTCTTCATAATCATCCATAAAAAAGAGCTGAGGGATAAAAAAGGAACATGATGAATAATGTACATTTATAGTGAGGCTGTTATGATTGTTCTGATAGACATTGTGTGGAAAGGATGAATCTCTCTTTTTCCCCAATATTATCTGCCCCTTTGAGATACTTTTATTATAATATATTATTAAAGTATTCCTCGGTATTTGTTTTTTGGGTTTTTTGGATTTTTTTTTTTACGTATTTGCAAATTTTTTTTTATTATACTTTGGTTTCTCTTTTCACGCTTCTGATAGCATTCTCCAATGAATCAAAGTTTTTTTTTTGTGGTTGCCTTTCTTTTTTTTATTTTTTAACTATATTTTATTGATTATCCCGTTACAGTTGTCCCATTTCCCCCCCTTCTTGGCCCCCACCCCCTTAACCCCCCTTTCCCCACCCTTTAGTTTTGTCCATAGGTCATACACATAAGTTCTTCTGCTTCTGCACTTCCTATACTATTCTTAACCTCCCCCTGTCTGTTGTCTACCTACCATTTATGCTACCTGTTCTGTGCCCCATTCCCACCCTCTCCCCCTACCACTCCCCTGTTGGTGTTCCTCCATACCTTATATAACTCCCTTTAACATTTCATACAGTAAAGGCTGGGTGGTGATGAACTTCTTGAACTTGACCTTATCTGAGAAGCACTTGATCTGCCCTTCCATTCTAAATGAAAACTTTGCTGGATAGAGTATTCTTGGATGTAGGTCCTTGCCTTTCATAATTTGGAATACTTCTCTCCAGCCCCTTCTTGCCTGCAAGGTCTCTTTTGAGAAATCAGCTGACAGTCTTATGGGAATTCCTTTGTAGGTAACTGTCTCCTTTTCTCTGGCTACTTCTAGGATCCTTTCCTTATTTTTGATCTTGGGTAATGTAATTATGATGTGTCTTGGTGTGTTCCTCTTTGGGTCCAACCTCTTTCGGACTCTCTGAGCTTCCTGGACTTCCCGAAAGACTATTTCCTTCACCAGTTTCAGGAAATTCTCCATCATTATGTGTTCAAATAAGTTTTCAATTCCTTGGATTTCTTCTTCTCCTTCTGGCAGCCCTATGATCCGTATGTTGGGCTGTTTACAGATGTCCTGGAGGTTTCTGAGCCCCTCCTATGTTTTTTGAATTCTTGTTTCTTCATTCTTTTCTGGTTGGATGTTTTTTTCTTTCTGCTGGTCCACTCTGTTGATTTGAGTCCCAGTTTCCTTCTTATCCCTATTGGTTCCCTGTAGATCTCTCCTCATTTATTCAAGCGATTTTGATAATTTTTCGTCAAATTCTGTGAGCATCCTGATTACTAGGGTTTTAAACTGTGCATCTGATAGGTTGGCTATCTCTTGTTCGGTCAGTTCTGGAGCTTTGATCTGTTCCTTTCTTTGGGCCATTTTTTTTCCCTCGGTGAGCCTGTTACTGTAAGGAGGGTGGAGCCTTGGGGTTCCCCTGGGCAGGGAAACTCCCGGTAGTTGTGCTGTGACGTAGCCTGTGGGGGCGGGACCTGAGAGCACAATGGCGCCTGCTCCGCTCTCCGCACCCACACTGCCTCCTGCAAGCACTTCGAGCCCCTCCGAGCTGGCTCTGGGGGTCGCTCCGGGGTCGGTGGACGGGCTGCACAGCTCCAATCCCCCGTGGGTCTCCCCAATGAACTCTCCTGTGAGGCTGGTAGTTCCTCCCGCCGCAGACTCCACCCCCACAGGTGCTCTCAATCTGCGCAGATGGGCTGTGCCCTGCTTTTTCTCCCGGTTTTTCTGCCGCGCTTAGGTTAGGCACTCCCGTCTCAGTGTGCTGCAGCCCCGCGGGGTATTCCTCAGTATTTGTACATGTGAAATAAATATTTGAAAGCAAGTAGTTGCCAGTCCTGGTCACCTGGTAATATCTATCAAATGTAAATATCTCATCCTGTGCTTAAAACATTTTCCTCTGATTTGAGGGTGACTTGTGAGTCTGTAACTTAGATGACAAGGATACCAGCGGATATGAAAGGCATGAATCCTAGTGTCATTATTATTATTGCCGCTTTGTAGAACTGTTCATGGCTGTGTTCCCTCTCCTCATTGCACTTTTTCAGAGCTTTGGGATCTTGAAGGCTTCCTATTCAATTAGAGCTGCTCCAGTCTAACTGCAATGGCCTTGACACCCAGCAAACCTCATTGAATGGTGCTCTTGAGATTTGTGAATTTCTTTGTGGGTGCATTTTATCTCAGAATAAAATAATTGTGAATAAACATTGAACTGTAGTAAATGGTATGTATTCTGAGGCATTTAGCAAGCAGCATAATGAAGACTGCAACTTACTTAGATACACTTCACATAATGAAGTGCACGAATAGTTAGAGGGATGAAGAATTAGATAAATACATTTTGAAACAAGTTCAGTATAATGTTAATCATAGAATCCAGGTGGTGGATATATAATTCTTTATTGTAAAATTCTTTCACTTCACTTTGCTATATATTTGAATATTGACATAATAAAATATTGGAATATTATCTCAGATTGAATTGGTGTAATACAGGAATGATTAAAGAGCACCAAAGAGGATATATTTGTGGATAAATCTTCTAAATGAATGCCAACTTCTTTAAAAAACAAATTAACAAACTAAAAGGTAATGGACAAGTTCATTTGAATCTTTAGATTATATATATATTTTTTTTTTTGAATTGAGAACTTTGATTTATGTTCACTTATGTTCCTTCATTGTTCTTCCCTCATTCTTTATAAGAAATTATAAAGTAAAATTATTAAGCAATCACACATACATGCAAAAAATAATTAAAAGAATGTTATGCCCCTCCCTCCAAAAAATACAAACAGAAAATCTATATGAGGAGAGACACCAAAAAACAGAACTTATTTATTTAAAAATTGTATATTTATTCTTACATGTTTAAACTTCAGTCACCTTCAAAGTACTCTCCGTTTGGTGCAATGCATCTCTTGAGGCATTTTTTTCTACTGCTCAAAACAGTTTTTGAACTCATTGATTTTAATGCATTTTAGTGCTTCTGCTATTTTTTTGTTTCACCTCTTCCACATCAGCAAAACATTTCCTTTTGAGGACTTTTTCATCTGGAGAAACAAAAAAAAAGTCACTTGGGGTGAGATCAGGTGAATAGGGACGGTGGGGTACAGGGGTTGTGCTGTTTTGGGTCAAAAACTGCTGAACACACAGTGAGGGCAGGTGGACTCATAAATCACCCATCATGAAATGGGCAAACACATTGAAAAAGTCTTCAGAAAAATTCACTAAAGCTAAACACAGCCTCTCACAAACAATACCAGCTGGTACACTGATAGAGATGGGTTCCTAGAACACTCACCTAGCAGGAGAAGCCTGTGCTATGAGGGCCCCACCCTCCAGAAGATAATTCCAGTTTTGGGGGCAATCCCCCCTTATATTCTGCAATATATAAGCTAACTATAATAGATTAGAACAGCGATTGTCAACCTTTTTCATCTTTTGGCACACATAAGCTAATTTACCAACCCAACAAAAAATAGGTACATAATTTTGATTCATTCACATTGGATAGCAATTGTGTTGGGTGTTGTCTTTTTTTAATTTGACAATCTAAGGGAAAACTGGTCAGTGTCCCTGAGTAAATAGGTATTACATGTTTTAAAAATTCTTGTGGCACACCAGTTGAAAATCGCTGGGCTAGAATATTGTTCAATACATATTTACTCATGTCTTCTTCTCTTTTGAGTCAGAGAATAAGTTCCAGCTCCCCTGTCAAATTTGTAGTATGACTTGTTTGGGTCAAAGAAATGTGAGTAAACTGTGATACACAGACACTAAAATATGGTTAAAGAGTTTGGTTTGATTCTTGGTATCTATTATTTCAATGAGATAATGTGCAACATAAGTGCCAATACCAGAATGATATGAGGCTGACCTTAACCTAACCTTTGACCTGGAGCCAATCCCAACCAGAGTGCAGACTGAAGCACAGTTATCAGCCAACTGCAGCCAAGATTAGAAAAACACACGGCTGACCTGCAGACTTACGAGTGTGACAATAAATGCTTATTGTTGCAAGCCACTAAGTATTTTTTGTTATACAACATGACTCTCACAATAGCTGAATGATATAATGCAGACATAAGTTAAGAAAAGCAACAATAACAGGAAAAATTAATGAATGCTTTAACATCAATTCATTATTTCTAGCTCTTATTTTAGTACCATGTTACTCTCACTAAATACTTCTCCATGATTCCCAAATAAAGCACTGACAGACTAGATAGCTTATCTAATATTATCTTTGTCAATAAAATTGACTTTAAACTTAAAAATTTGGCTCATAAAAAGTTGCATACAAAATCAGAAGAGACCACGTTCTGGCAGAAGATATTTGCTACGCACATAGCTCACAATGGAGTAATAATTGCAATATATAAAGAACTTGTATAAACAGTAATAAAAATGAGAAATCCTCAAAAGAATATGGGCAAATGTATCAAGAAACAGTGCACAGAAAGAAAATAAAAATTTCAACATCATTAAAAACCAACAAAATAAAAGATTAAATCATTAGCTTAGCCAAACTTAAATGGTCAGACAATATCATATGTTTGTGACTCTACAGATTAATGAAGCTTCTCATACTTTACTGATGGGAGCATCCCATTCTCATAACCGTGAAGAACAATCTGACAGTATCTAGAAATCCAAATGCACACACAGCTCAGGATGGAGCAATTCCACTTCTTAGTCTAGGAAATTTTTTCATATGCACACGTGGAAACATGTTCAACGTTTATAGCAACGTTATTTCAAAAACAGAAATTTGGAGAAAACTCAGATGTCAAATAAGAGGTAAAAATGTGGCACTCTTATACAAAGGAGTAAAACAGTATTCAAAATAAAAGAACTAGAACAATGATATTAAACATATATAAAGCTCATAAAATAAGTATTTTAAACTGCATTTTTATTCAATTTGAGGGAATCGAGGGTTTCTAATATGGACAGCAGGAACACAAAAAGACTTTTCTACTTTTCTCCCAACAAGCCTTATAATTCTTCTTCATCAATCCAAATTAAATCTGGAAAAGCATTCCTTTTAGTTTCTTCTTCTACCCTCTAAAGGTGTAAGACAGGTTGGGATATTTTGCATTAGGTGTATTGTTTTTAGTAAAACCAAAATGACAGAAGATCCAAGATGGTGGCAAAGTAGGTGGATGTTACACTCACCTCCTCCTAGAACCGAACGGCAATTACAACTAAAGTATAGAACACTCACTTTGAAGAACCAGTTGAAGACTAGCTGAAGACAAGTCTTATAACCAAGGATTTATAGAAGTCACATTAAGACTGACATGAATGATGAAGATATGTAAAGGATGGGCCCTGCTCCCATGAGCTGCCTCTGAGATTCCATAGGGATGTCCCAGGTGCAGAGGTTTACCCTAAGAAGTGTGGGATCTCAACCCAAAGCTGGTTACCAAGCTCAGAGCACCAGAGTTAGGATGAGATGCCCACTCAATATCTGACAGTAAAAATCAGCGTGGATTCTGTCCACCAGGAAGTGACAAAATCTGCTAGAGACACAGGCACCCTCTTAAAGAGCCAATGCACAAAATTTCTTTCTCACCCACTCACCTTGGGCTCCTGTAGCAGAGG
Source organism: Micronycteris hirsuta (assembly GCA_004026765.1). Classification (NCBI taxonomy): domain Eukaryota; kingdom Metazoa; phylum Chordata; class Mammalia; order Chiroptera; family Phyllostomidae; genus Micronycteris; species Micronycteris hirsuta. The sequence continues at coordinate 34,994 of PVJI01005987.1, read as the reverse complement.
GAGGGGGGAATGGAGTAGAATCACCTGAGGAGAGACTGGGGTTTCTGGTTTTGGGGGGAGAGCTGAAGGGACATTCGCGAGGATCCCTGAGGCGAGTCCCTCTCCCATACCACAGATGCTCTCTTTCTTGGGTGGAGCACTTCTCTCCATACAGCAACAGCATGGGGGAAAGCAATAGCCCCGCCCTGAACTCCCTCTCTCCCCACCATACAAAGCTCATGCCCTGCTGAGGAGTCAGCAGACTGGTCTCCAGTGTAGAGGTCTGAGCAGACTCAGGGCACATTAGTGACTAAGTTGTGTGGATGTGGGCAGAGGCCATTCCCCCCACTTTCTCATGAACCTGGCTTGACCTCCCCCTCAGAGGATATCTGCTAAACCTACTCTTAAAGCTCCTAGCAATCTCAGCCCCAGGACTCCCAGTGGCTCTGTTCTGCTGAGGTCTTGGCAGGATCCAGGACAGAATAAGATATGTGGGTCTGGGGTGGAGGCCATTCTTCTCACGTTCCCCTAAGCCTAATTGGCATCTTTCCCTCACAGGAGATCCACTAAGCCCACGCTCCTGACTCCTGGTGGCCCCACCCTGCTGCGCTCGGGCTCCCTACAGTGTCTGGGTCAGACTGAGATGTATGGCTCTAGGGGAGGGGACATTTATGCCTCACATGCCCAACCAGTGTGGAGCCTTCCCTTCAAGTAGCCAAATCTTAGTCTGTTTGGGCCTGATAAATTCTGCTGGCCTCACCCTGAAAACTCCATGAGACCATGTCCCACCACAAATGTGTGCAAGCACCCAGTGGGTGGCAGCTGAACTTGGTGTACCCTAAGACATTTATCAAGTGGCCTCAGACCCTGCCTGTCACCAAGTCTGAACCTGTACTAGTTTGGTGAACAACAATCACCCCTACCTGTTAACCACTGAGAACCTACCTCACGTTACTCGTATACCACCAGAGGCTCTTTCAGTGACTGAGCCTAACAGGCAGCTGCCAGGCAGAAGCAGATCATCAGAGAAATGCAAATTATAACCATGACTTATTACCACATCCCTGTCAGAATGACTATCATCAATAAATTAACAAACAACAGCTGTTGGCGAGGATGTGGAGAAAGGGGGACCCCTCACATGCTGCTGATGAAAATAAAGATTAGTGTAGCCACTGTGGAAAGCAGTACGGAGATACCTCAAAAAATTAAAAATCAAACTGCCTTATGTCCCAGAAATCCCACTTCTGGGAATATATCCTAAGATAACCAAAACACTAATTTGAAAGAATATATACATATATTGTCACGTTATTTACAATAGCCAAGTTTTGGATGCAGCCCAAGTGCCCACCAGTATATAAGTGGGTAAAAAACCAATTATTACATTTACACAATGGAATAATACTCACCAAAAAAAAGAAGAACAAAAGAAAGAAAAAGGAAGAAAGAGAGAGAGAGGAAGGAAGGATGGATGGAAGGAAGGAAGGAAGGAAGGAAGGAAGGAAGGAAGGAAGGAAGGAAGGAAGAAAGGAAGGTAGGGAAAGAAGGAAAAAAGGAAAGAAGGAAAGAAGGAAAGAAGGAAAGAAAGAAAGAAAGAAAGAAAGAAAGAAAGAAAGAAAGAAAGAAAGAAAGAAAGAAAGAAAGAAAGAGAAAGCCTTACCTTTTGCAACAGTATGGATGGATCTGGAGAATATCATACTAAGAGAAATAAGCCAGGCAGAGAAAGACAAATACCATATGATTTCACTTACACGTGGAGTCTAATGAACAAAATAAACTAACAAAATATTAACAGACTCATAGAGGCAGGGAACAGACTGACAGCTCTCAGAGGGGAGGGGCATTGGGGGACTCAGTGAAAAAGGTGAAGGGAAAAGCAAAAGAAATGCATAGACAGACAACAGTGTGAGGATTACTAGAGAAAAATGGGTTTGGGTGTTGTAGAAGAGGGTTAAGGGGGATAAGTAGGGATATAAAAGACTTGACTGGAGTGGTGAACACACAATACAATAAACAGACGATGTACTATAGAATTGTACACCTGAAACCTATATAATTTTATTAACCAGTGTCACTCCAATAAAATCAATTAAAAATATATAGGCAAGATTAGTAATTCATAAATTTAATGAATATTTTGTGAAAGAAAAAAATTCCGTATTTATATAACGTCTAAAAATCCAATAGGACATTTAGAAGCATTTGAGGACACTGAAATCTCATTATTTCCACTTATTCTAGTTTTGTGTTGTATACCACGTAGGTATTTGTGTAAGCTCCTGCAATTATGTAACTGCTGTTTTCTTTACATTTTATGTTGAACCATGTGTCTTCACCTCTGTATCATTCAGTATAAATAGGACAACCCTTTCAGTCTTGAAGTCTCTCCTCATAGTCCCATAAACACAGCTTATATGTTATTAAAGTATTTCTGTTATAAACTAAAATATAATTTTTCTTCTTCTTGCAGTGCTGTTTATGAGTATCTGCACATTTGAGGCATTTTCTGTTTCCTCTGGTCGCTACTAACCACAAATTCTTGCACTATCCACCCTTCTGATTTCTTATTGTCCTGGGCACTTTTCTTTCTCGTCTTCTGTCTTTAGTTTAAAACTTAGAGTTACCTACTCTCCTGGAAAACACATTCTTTTCTGACACTAAACAATACAATCCATCTTAATGCGAAAGAGGATCCTTCTGGAGCCTTAGCTCTCAATTCAACCTATCATCTATTTTATGTAATAAACTTTTTCTCTTCCCAAGGCTCAACCACTGGTGATAAGAAGTAATGAGAACAGCCCAGGTGCTACTTCTTCTAAAGATAATTCTTTTCTTCTTTTGAAAATACCACCGATTTTCATATAAAAGAGCAGGTGCATACTAATCACAGTTTCTATAAAGTTTGTTAGCCTTTCCAGTACATACCAGGCTCATTACCCAGGAGAGAAGGCCATTTTCTGACTGGCTAAGCTTGTTCTATGTGCAGCAACTTTTGTATGTTTCTTGTTGGTAACAAGAACAATTGTGGTAGTCACCTTAAGGAAGAGAGAAAATTAGGTTAAGACAGACAATAGCTCTTAAGTAGTAAACCAATTGCTGACAACTTTTGATCAACGTATAATCACTGCATAAGATTTAGTTTCTGCCCCCATTAGGAAGATTTACTCTTACAGTGACATATGCCAAATGGAATACTACCATGAGAGGGTCAGGGAAAGAGCTCACTTAGCAAGACTGTGTGGTTAATTTGCCTTCTGAATTTGTGAGACAGTGTAGTCAATGCAGTTCTAAAATAGCAATAGGGTGATTACAAGCGGCTGAGTAAACAATGTAATAGCTGTAGGTGAAATTCAATCTCTTCATATGCCATAAACACAAAAATGGTGAACATAAGAACAGCTGCAAGGAAGGGAGAGCAAAGGGGGATGATCTGGGCTTGAAGCACTGACATTATTTTCATTCCAATACACCTTGAGTTACTAATATGTAGGTAGCTTTGAGACACTGTGGCATGTGCAATCAAAATTTTGATTTTCTTATTTATGAATTTACAGATTATTTAACAAAATAAAAATGTCTATCAATACATCTTGTCCTTTTTTGAAAACTCTAAAATATTAATAGCTATTATTTGTTGAACACATATTGCATGTCTAGAACTTTACATACATAATTTTATTTATGTAAATATATCTGTAATGGAATTAAAATGGCTATTGACTTTGTATTTGAAGTATTTTGGAAAACAAGGCTCAGAAAGTTTAAATAACTTGTGCAAAGCCATGTAATTGATTCTAGAGCTGGAATTTAAATGTGAGTGAACTCTGTTTTCTAAGCAAACCCCAGAGTCTGTGTTGTAAATACAGGCCTAGAAGTCTATTTTAAGTATATGCTGGCACTATGTAGGACTCACCTTGTGATGAAATGCCAGCCAACATGATGGAAACAATATGTATACCAGAAGGCTTATTCCATTATATAAGTGATATCGCTTGGGCTTAGTGGCTGAATAGATTCAGAATAGATTCTGCCAATGCAGTACATGAATCAAAACAGCATCTTTCAAATAAGAATAGTTATAAATATTCTTTTTTTTTCTGCACTATACTATAAAGTAGTTCTTTCTGATGATGCCGGGGCTGTGGCCAGAATGGGGTTCCTGTGCAACATTGTACTTGTGAGTTACCACTAGATGGCGCTGATTCTGCAGAGCTGGGGTAAATCTGAACTAAGCTCCATTGGTTAAATTGACTGGCTTCTTTTCTGGATGTGAGCGTGCACCACTTTTCTTGTACATGCCTTCTGATATAAAGTTATCTCAAATGTATGGCTCTAAACGACACTTAATATCAGCTACCACTTATATTCTGTTCCAAGTTTCCATCTCTTCCTCCCCCAACTAGCTGCCAGAGTGACATTTTTGAATTGGGCAACTCAGAGCTTGGGTAGAGTGTGAAGGAAAATGCTAGCATGTTGACATGGCCTCTGTGTGTCTTCTGATAGAGTGATTTAGTCTCCTTTAAGAATAAAGTACATCTGCAGTAACTAACTCCTTGATAGGGCCATATGAATAAGAGAGTCGACTCTTCTATTGAGTATAATTGAATTTCAGTATATTGCTCATACAAGTTCATTTGTTAATATTGCCTTCTAGATGAAACAATGTCTCTGAGCCCATTCTGTTTTAGTGAAACAGGGGGAGAACACTTCTATGAAGCAAACTATTTTCATGCCCAAATATACTTCATAGAGAGAACTTGAAAACAAAGAGAATGTTTATTAACATAGGACATAATATTCAAAGTAGATGTCAAAGCATAGTTTTAATTTTTCATGGGAAACCATGTGTTTGTTAAAACTCTTTAAGTACAAATCATATTGATGAAAATTAAATTACAAGGCAAAAGTCTAGGATCAATTATAAACCAAATATAACATTTACTATTATGAGAGACTAGATTATATTCTCAGTTCTCTTTCAGCATAAAATAGAAGCATAGTAGGAAATATATTTAATTAATAAAACATAATGAAAAAACTATTTTTCTAATAAATATTTCAGTGGTGTTTAATGTAGGACTACTGAATTAATAATCTCATTATAAAGGTCAGATGACATAGGAAACAAAAGTAATTACGTATCTAAATCTTTTAAAATTTTATTCATGGCAATTCACAGAATTCTATAGTAAGCACCTGACATTATGTCAGCCTTGCATCTTCTGAGTTTCTCATTCTTGGTTTCCTACTAGAGTCTACCAGCTTCTCAAGAGCTGGCCACTGCTACCTTTTGATTGTTGCATTAAGACCATTGAAATTCAGGACAGCTACATGCAAAAAAAAAAAAAAAAAATGAAACTCAAGCACCAACTTACACCATACACAAAAATAAATTCAAGGTGGATAAAAGATTTAAATATAAGTCATGACACTATTAAAGTCCTAGAGGAGAACATAGGCAGGAAAATCTCAGATATTTCACACAGCAGTATTTTCACTAATATGTCCCCTAGAGCAAGGAACATAAAAGAAAGAATAAACAAATGGGATCTCATCAAAATAAAAAGCTTCTGCACAGCTAAAGAAAACAGTATTAAAATAAAAAGAGAACCAATCATATGGGAAAACATATTTGCCAATGAAACCTCAGACAAGGGTTTAATCTCCAAAATATATAAAGAACTCACATGACTCCACTCCAGGAAGACAAGCAACCCAATTAAAAAATGGGCAAAGGACTTGAACAGACACTTCTCTAAGGAGGACATACAGAGGGTACAGAGACATGAAAAGGTGCTCAGTATTGCTAACCATCAGAAATGCAAATTAAAACCACAGTGAAATACCACCTCACACCATTGAGAATAGCCATCAAAAGCAAAGCAACAAACAACAAGTGTTGGAGAGGTTGTAGAGAAAAAGGAACCTTAGTGCACTGTTGGTGGGATTGCAGACTGGTGAAACCACTATGGAAAACAGTATGGAATTTTTCTCAGAAAACTAAAAATGGATCTGCCTTTGACCCAGCAATTCCACTGCTTAGGTTCTCCTAAGAACCCTGAAACACCAATCCAAAAGAACCTGTGCACCCCAATGTTCATCACAGCACAATTTATAATAGCTAAGTGCTGGAAGCAACCTAGGTACCCATCAGTAAATGAATGGATCAAAAAACTATGGTACATTTACACAATGGAATTCTATGCAGCAGAGAGAAAGGAGGAGCTCCTACCCTTTGCAATAGGATGGATGGAACTGGAGAGCATTATGCTAAGCAACATAAGCCGGGCAGTGAGGGACAAATACCATATGATCTCACCTTTAACTGGAACATAAACAACAAAACAAAAAAAAGAAGAAAAATATAACCAAAGACACTGAAATTGAGAACAGACGGACGGTGACCAGAGAGGAGAAGGGAGGGAATTTCAGGGGAAAAGGGTGAAGGGTTTGCAGGAACAATTATAAAGGACACATTGACAATAACGATGGGGGGGGATGGGAGGGAGGTGGGCAGGGCTGGGGAGTTGGGCTGGGGTGGGAGAAAAAGGCAGAAAACTGTACTTGAACAACAACAATAAAAAAAGACCATTGACATTCAAAGTGATTATTGAGATAGCTGGATTAATACCTTCACGTTTGTCATTGTTTTCTATTTGTCAGCCTTGTTCTTTGTTCCTGTTTTTGTCTTCCACCTTTTTCTGCCTCCGTGGTTTTAATTGGGTATTTTATATGATTCAATTTTCTCTCAATTTGATATTCTTAGAATGCTAGTTACACTTCTTTTTTTAGCTTTTTTTAGTGCTTTCTCTGGAGTTTACAATACATTTATAATATATCCAAAACCACAATCTAATAACACCTTTGCACACTGAACTCATACACTTCAACTTTCCTCTTGACAAAGTTTTACCTTGAAAAACCCTTGTAATCCTACAACTACCCTAATTCAGATCTGTCTTCAAAAATGACTGATAGAGAAATTTTAGGATAAATTGTTTCTTCTTCCTGATGAAGATCTAGATTTAGAGTTTCAGAGGGAAAATCAAAATCATCACATCCTAAATATCTTTGTGAAGTAGAAAAGTATCGTAAAACATTGAGCCCAGGGGAATATTAAGTTTTAGAAAATCTGCAGATTATATTTCTATCTCAGAGATTTACAAGACCCTTTAATTTACAAAGGACTCCTGGAAGAGAAGCGCTGTAATCATTGAACCTAGTGTTTACCGCTTCTTTTCTTTTCTTTATTTTTATTGAATTTATGGGGATGACAGAATATAATTATATAGGTTTCAGGTGTACAATTCTATAATACTTCATGTATATGTTATATTGTGTGTTCACCACCCAAAGTCAAGTCTCCTTCCATCATCATTTATTCTCCCTTACCCTCTCTACGTCCCCCTTTTCCTTTTCCTCTTCCTCTCTGGTAATCACCATACTGCTGTCTGTGTCTATGAGTTTTTTTTTTTTTTTTTTTGCGGGGGGGGGGGGGTTGTTCCTAATTCTGTCATCTTATTTTAACACAATTTAAAATAACAATTTAATGACATTTGGGAACAACCTAGATAATGAATTAACCAGAGAACCAACTCTGGTGGTTCCAAGCATCTTTAAATTGTTGGAATATAAATTTTTGTCCTTGAATTACTTGTAGTACCTCAACCAAGCTATTCATGAGCCTGTCTTGCTTTACAACAGTGGGCGGATCTCCCTCTCTGCCCAGAGGCTACTGTGGTGTGGTAAGAGAGGATAGCTTTGCTCTGTCTGCAGGTAGTCCCAGGCACTGATTTATCTGGATTGGAAATCAGCCAGCTTTTCTTCCCTTTCCTGGAAGAATGTAACTGGAGGTGACCAAGCAATGGACTGCTGACAGGCAAGTTATCTCTTTCATGAAAATCTGTCTAGTTTCTGGCATAAACAGATTAAAGTCTAAGGTAATCATCTCTTTAGGAAATAATCTTACATGTGCAAAGCTTGTTTATAACTTACTACCTTTATCTGTCTCCTACTGATTTATTAATTTTTATTGTATAGCTCTAATTTTTTAAAAAGTACTTTACAATATTTTAGAAAATACATAAATTAAATCTATAATAATCTCACATCTGGGAAAATTCTTACTAACAAATTCCATGCAGCTCCTTACTAAATGCATGTGCTTTTAAACATTTGTCTCAAACTGTATAATTTCACATTTTGAAAATTTCATTTAATGTATCATTAATATTTTCCCAGATCATTAAGTGGACTTTGAAATTATTGATTTTAATGGCTACATAATATTTCATCCTAATTTCTTTAAACTTTATTCTGTTTTTAAGCACTTAAGTGATTTCCATTATTATTAAAAACCTGGTGTAAACACATTTATAAATACTTGTTTGATGACTTTTCAGGATGGATTTCAACAAAGAAAAAATTGCTGTGTCAAAGGTTATGAATGCCTCTTAATATATGAGTTTACAGATTTCCAAAATGTTTTAACAACCATACACACACACACATAAACACACTACCTCTATGACGGCTCTGCACCCTACAATAGCATTTTCTCAGCCAGTCAGCAAATGTTAAGTACCTAATGCATCTCTGTGTGCTGGTCCCTGACATCAGGGCCATCTAAGCACACAAATAACCTTCAATTTCTGAAAAGCATCTGAGTAGGAGCCACACCACCTGCACACACCCTTGGCACTAGGGGTAAACTCACTGCAGTCTCTGATTCAGTTACCACCACTTCTGTTGTCTGGCACCTCTGCCCTGGGCTGGAGCACCCAACAGCATTGCCCTGCGGCCCAGCTTCTCCTTTGTGGAGGCCCGGAGCAGCCCTGAGGGTGGATCTCCCCACCCATGACACAGGAATGAGAGAGCTGATGCTGGAATGAGACCGTTTGACTCCTGATTCGGCTTCCCTGAGAAAGCCGCATTGAACAAAATCGTCAAGGACTCTGCCCTAACAGAGTCCACACGGGAAGGATATATTAAACAAAGGCACATACTAAACAAATAATACAATCAAGTGTAATGAATATATGATTAGGAAGGTAATAGGTTATTAATGTTGATTTTTGCCAAGTTCCTACAGTAGTAATATCAACCCATTATTTTTTAAAATTTGATTACATTCACAGATAATTGGTTTCACATATTTTAAAACTTTCCTATGATTTTTCTGTTTGACCCTTTAACCAGTTTCTATTAATGTATAGGTTTTTTATTGACTAAAAATGTGCTTTATAAATGAATTACATTACCTTCTGCCACATGATGGCTGTGATTATATTTTAGTTTTCTAATTTATCTTTTTATTATTACATTTACAATTATAATTGGCTTTAATTTTATATGTTCAAATATATAAAATAATTATTTCAATATTTCTTCCATTATTTATCCATGCTTAGTAAGTTCTTATTCATTTCATAATAGCTTAAATGATGATATTATACATCTATGGTTTCCTAGACAATTCTTTCTAGTAAGAAGTGCTTGTTAAAAACTGTGGTCATCATATTATCAATATAAAAATAGCTAATGTTGAGAGCTCACTTTGTGCATTATCTCATTTAATTCTCTCAACAACCCTATGAAGTAGGTGGTATTATTATCTCTATGTTGCAAATAATAAACATAAGCACAGAGAGATTAAGAATTTGGCTCAGGACCAAATAGTACCAAGGCCAGTTTTAAATTTTCATAGGTTTTCTACAGATTTTCCTACACTAGGTTGCTGTTGGCCATTCTTTTTCCCATTTATTTAACTGTATGCCATCTTTTTTAAGGAGATTTAAATTTTTTTTAATTCTAAAATATCTCAAAATGATATAGTTTGATGCATTTATTTCATTAATTGATGAGCAAACTTTTAAATTTGAAAACTTCCTTTCTTCAATTTAAAAAATATTATTTCACTTAAAATTGTATTATCTCAATTTCTTCCTATTCTCTCTTTATGAGGCTGCTTGAACTTCTAGACAAATATTTACTTTTAAAAACCTTTTTCTTCTTTTGTTTTTTCCAGTGGGATCAAGGGCGGGAGGTGGGGATGGCTGTGGCGGGGGGAAAATGGAGACAACTGTACTTGAACAATAAAAAAAGAAATTAAAAAAATGAAATAAATAAAAAAAAAACACTTTTTTTTTCTTGTCATCACTTTCTTTGTGTTTTTTCTAGTTCCAGGAGAATTGTTTAATTTTCTAATGACTTCTACTGACCTTTTAAAATTTGGGGTATCATAAATTTAATTTTCAAAATGTCTTTTAAAATCTAGCATATTCTATTTTCATGTCATAGATGTGCTATTCATTCTTATCAAACTAACCATATTAATAATAGTTTTATAAAGTTGCTTTTGGCTTTCTTGAGTCATCATCTTGCTTCATGTCATTTTTCCTTGTTTATGTTATATTTTGGCCTTGATAGTAGAGATTTTTCTGAAATATCCTGTGACACTTGCCTTTAAATTCCCATTTGAGTGAGGTGCTATAGGTCCCGTGGGAGGTACAGGGGCCTGGCAGGATTTTCAATTGAAAAACAGTACTACAGAGAGATCTTGCAGAGCAGCCTCTTGCCTTAGGTGACCTGAAATGTCAGAAAATCTTAAAAGTGAGAAGGTCTTTTTCTAGAGAAGTTGTTTCAGAAAATAATCTCTTGTTTTCTTGCTTTGGTGACTGGAAGGCCATATTCTTTTTTAAAGATTTTATTTATGTATTTTTAGAGAGAGGGGAAAGGATGGAGGATGGCAGGGAGAGAAACATCAATGAGGGAGAGAAACATTGATCAGTTACCTGTCATAAGTGCCCCGACCTAGCACTGAACTCACAACCCTGTCATGTGCCTTAACCGGAAATCAAACTGATGACCTTTCGCTTTGCGGGACGACACACAATCAACTCAGCCACAACAGTCAGGACTGGAAGGCAATGTTCTTGATGGCCTCTGTTCTTGGAGCTGGGATAAAGGACATCCTGGAAGTCTCATGATGCCTATGGCAATTTACAATCAATCCCTTTGGCTTCAGTAAGACTCACCCCCACATTTCGAGCATATTGATTTCAGTTTCTCCAGAGAAGAGATATCTTCTCCCTGCTGGGGTGGGGTAAAATAGAATCACCTGGCTGCCTGCTTGATGAGGCGATGCTAAAGTTTCATCTTCTCTGTGGACAATCAAACCCCACTCATGTTTAGGTCCAAGACTTAGCCCACCTCACGTGCCTCTCATGCATCCAAATTGCTAGCTGGTTCAGGACCCTCTGGAGCAAGTCAGAGCGCTGTCCTCTCCCTCTCTGCAGTCACCTATGTTTCAGCTTTCTCTGATCTGCTAGCTGGAGAAAAGGTTATTAAAGTGTGAAACTACTGTAAAAAAATTTTTTTTCCAAATAGTTGAAGAGCTCGAAGTTGCATTTTTAAAAATAATGTATGGTCTGAACCATGAAGACCTTGGCACCATGAGTTCATGGGGATTTCTACTTATTGTTGTGTGTGCCAGTCGTTATGACAACTCCACATACTCTAACAAGTACCTTTTGACCAGATAATCTTTTTTAAAAAAATTAAATTTAGATTTCACACTGATAAAAATTAACATTAAAATATTTTATGGATAAGAAAACAATATTGAAATAATTAAGATTGATATAGCAAAGACACCAATGATACAAAACTAGTTTTCTTGACTCTGCATAGTGTTTCTTCTTAGTTTGGGGCCAAAGCTGGCTTTTAATCACATTGCAAATTGCTCAAACATTCCAAATATATTTTTCCTTGATTTTTTCCAGGCATGTTTTAAAGCAGGCTCTAAAAGCTATCAAAATCCAGAGTTCTCCCTGGCAACACTTGAACATTTTCTTAGAGGCAGTCAATATATTTATCAGCACACTGAGACCTCTTATAAGTGGGGGGAGAGAATTCATCTCCATATTACTATCAAAAGCATTTTTAAGTGTCTGTACTGTGTGTTTTGCTGACTTAAACATGGTAAATTATAACATTTATCTGACATTACACTGAGTTAGGTTTGTATTCCTTTGGAGATCAATGGTTTGGAGTCATAAAATTGCATAAGCAGCCAAATTCTACTGGCACCAAGAAGCCCTATGACCCCGGATAAATGATCATTTCTGGGCTCCAGTTTGCTTCAGCTGGTAAATTAGGAAATAAGAATTGCACTGTGTCCACTGCATTTCTTACTCCATGACCAGCACACTCCCCTACATCTTCAGTCTTTTTTCTGAAAGTTACCTCCGACTCCTTGCTATAACTGAATGCAGCCACCCCCTGACTATACGCCCCATCAAGTAGACAGTATTTATTTTCATATATTCTTTAAAACTGATGCCTATATAGTGGACCGAGCAGCTTCTTACTTTCCAGACACACAACCAGATAATGATGTCCTCCCCACCCCCGCCACTTACACTAATAGCAGCGCTTACTGCTTTGAGGTCTAGTATGCCATTAGCATTTAACACTCTGCTCTCATCATCACTGGCTTTCACAGGCCTCTTTGTCAGTTCTTTTCCTTTGTTGATGTCTTCAGGACCCGGGTCACAGTCTCCTCATCACACCGTTCCTGACAGGATTTAAGTAATTTTAATGTTTACGAGAACAGCTCTCTAATACCCTGACTTCTCAGCTCCTTGAATGCTTGATCTTAGTCCAACCCCATTTTGATTAATTTCTCAGAATCCTTTTAATTACTCTTGTTGCTCAGCCAGAAAAGAGACTTGTGTTTTGGGAAACAGGAATGAAAGTCAATAACAGTCACTGCTTTGTGCCAAAATTTTATGTATTAAATGCAGAAGAATATTCCAAAAATAAAAGTGATTTTAAATTGAGAATACTTTGGTCAACTACAACTATTCTATTTTTGAAAGGTCTTACAATCTGCCGGCAAGATCAAGAACTATGTGTACAAAAAACATTGACCTATGAATTAAAAGCGTATTTCTCTGTGGGTTGAAAACATTTTGCGAAGTTTTAAAGAGTCATATTTATCTCTTGAACTTCTAGTGAAATAAAACTGTATAGTATTTACAATAAAATGACAATAAACTCACAACTATCAACAACTGAACCTAAAAAACAAAAACTAAGCAAACAACTAGAACAGGAACAGAATCACAGAAATGGAGATCACGTGGAGGGTTATCAGTGGAAAGGGGGAGGGGGAGAATGGGGGGAAAAGGTACAGGGAATAAGAAGCATAATTGGTAAGCACAAAATAAACAAGGGGAGGTTAAGAATAGTATAGAAAATGTAGAAGCCAAAGAACTTATATGTACAACCCATGGACATGAACTAAGGGCAGAGGGGAAATGCTGGAGAGTGGAGGGGTGCAGGGCAGAGGGGGATAAAGGAGAGAAAAAATTGGGACAACTGTAATAGCATAATGAATAAAATATACTAAAAAACTGTATAGTATTCTGACTTTTAACCAAAAATATGTACACTCTCTTGTGAATTTCTCAGAACAGACAGAATTTAACTCCAAAATAAATACTGTATTCTCCTGTAATCTGTAAATTTAATGCCTCTTGAATCACCTCTTCTCTACCTCCTAGAAGGTCCATGATGTATAGTACACTGCAAGATGGTTAGTGCAAACCACTACACAGAGCTGTTATAATGATTAAATGCAATCATAAATGTGAAGAGATTTGCCACATTTGAATTTTGACCATGTCAGGCTATTGTGCAGAAATGATCTCTTGGGGTTGAATGAGCTGAGATCACAGAGAGCCATCTCTCAAACTCTGAATCTCAAGAATCTCACAACTTGATATTCTACCTTCAAAATATAGCCTGAATTCAATCTCTTGCTCACTTCCACCACAGCTACTCAGTGTAGGGAAGACCTTTTATATCTTGCCTAGACCAGAGTAGAAGCTTCTGAACAGGTATTTTCTCATGACCACTAAAAGTCTATTTTCCAGATGGTAGCCCTAGTGATCCATTTATAAATGTAAATGTAATCATGTCTTCCGACCCCCACCAAACACACACACATGCACACACCTCAAAAATCTTCTGGTGGCATTCCATCACACTAAAGAAAAACTCATACTCTATCATGACTGATGATGTCTCTGGCTGTCCCTTGGTCCCTGCCATTCATCACACTGAACATTTTATTATATATGTCTTGGTTTGTCATCTCTCTTATCCACAAAAAAGTAAAATCAATTAGCACACAGAATTCTTATCTGTTTAGGCACTGCTATAAACCCAGGGCTTAAAAAAGTGCATGGCACACAGGAAAGTCTCAAAATATATTTGTTGAGTGAACAAATGCGTTTCGTGGGTCCATTTCATTGCACATCAGCCATACTCTCTCAGGTTACATCCTAGGTCTAGCGATCACCACAAACCATCTTTCCTCAAAACACAAATGTCTTATTGCTACTGCTTGTTTTGCCAACCAGTATAATTGAAAAACACCTCAACTTCTTTTTGACTCTAATCTATTGGCCCTACCACACACACTAGACCTCACGTCCTCTTAATCCATCTTCAGTTAGAAGATCCATCAATCTGCAAACATTTTTTGCTTCTATTACCCTCATTCAGAAAATTCACAAGCTGAGATCTGAAACTCTTACCTTTTTTGTGTCTACACTAATACAGTGAAGTTTTATATTAACCTTGAAACTGGCCAGATTGATTTTACTACAAATCCATAATCTTGAATGGCAAATGGTTCTCAACACTTCCCTAGAAAACCTATACTGTTTCTTCAAGCAATAGTATTTTCCTACTCTGAGCAAGAAATATTTCATACATCTTTCTTTTTTCTAATCTTCTGCCATCCTTAGTCCCCATTCCATCTTTTCATTGTATTCCACTGAAATATTGAAAGTCTCATAAAAAATATGCTATATATCCTCATGGCCAAATCTATAAATCTGAGCTGAATCTGTTCCAATCTTCTCCAACCCCTTCCTTCAAAGGAGAAATACCCTGGCAAAGGTCAACGCCTTTATATTTTCTTCATGTCATATATTATCTTTTCATGGGCTTTACATTTTTGCTTATCTCCTCTATTGCCTTATCACTCTGCTTCTACTGGATCACTGTCATAAGTGTAGAAACCCACTCCAGACTTTCCCAAGATTAAATATAACTTCCTTGACTCCATATCCTTTTCTAGCTACCTCATCATTTCTCTACTTCCCTTTCTGAAGTTTTGGAAGCATTTTCTACAGACCTGTTTTCTACTGTCTCACCTCCCAGTCACTCTCCCACACATTCCAATTAGAATTTAGTCTCATCAATACATTAAAGTTGTTCCTATCATAACCACACCTACCTTGCTACTGCTAATTCAAATGTGTTTTTTCTAAAACTTCTTGTTAAATCCTCTTGACTGCTGTCGCATACTTCCCTCTTGTTTTTTTATTTTTGTGAAACTTTCTCTTTTCGTTTTTTGTCTGACTACTTTTCATCTTTTCAACCTCTTCTTTTACTTGCTCCTCTCCTACTACTAGAAAGTGTTGAAAACTTTCAGGAGTCACCCTATGTTTTTTCAATGTCTCCTGCAATTTATTTTTTTAATTTTAATTTCACTTTTTACTGTGGCTTTAAATGCTATCTATATGCTCATAATTAAAATTTGGTAGCTTTAGCCCAGACTTCCCTATGAAGTGGTAGTCTTAACTAATTTTTTTCTCACGTAGATTTGTGTTTATTGTGTATTCAGTACAGATCATTGTAAGCATAAAACTATGTCTTTTTAATTTTACTTTTGCTTATGCTGCTACAGTTGTTCTCATTTTTTTTTTTCTCTATTCCACCACCTCCTTCTAATCCCACCATCTTGGTCTAACTTAATTGCTTACTTGGTATCTGCAACTGACAGTCTTGTCAAATTAATATCTTCAAAAACAGGGATAAATCTGCCTCATTGCTAATCCCTTTTACTTCTATAAACAGCCTCACTACCTATTTCTGGTGTTTAAGCCCAAACTCCTGGAGTCATCTATCAATGTATTCCTTTCCTTACTCATGACAATCAATCAAGTAAGTACTGTCCATATCACCTCTGATATTTATCTAGATGCTCTCCATGTTTGCCCATTGCTATTACTATCACTCTAGTCCAACTATAATCAACTTTTTCCTGCACAACTCACAGCATATCTTCCTGCTTCTGTTTTTGATCCCTATGATCCATTCTCCATACATTAGCCAAAGCGATCCTCTCAAAATAGTCATAATCACATTGCTCCTCCTCTAAAAAACCCTATAACTCTGTTCCACTGTGCAAATAATCTTGTCCAGCTAGGCTCACTATAGCCATCTAATTTAATATTTTACCCTCCTTGGTGCTCACTATGCTACCATTACATAAGGACTTCTTTCTGTTTCTTTCTATTTTTTTAAATTGTTGTTCAAGTACAGTTGTCTCCATTTTCCCCCCACCACTCCCACCACCCCATCCATCCCTGACCCCCACCTGGGATCCTACCCATTTTGGCTTTGTCTGTGTGTCCTTTACACATGTTCTTTGACAACCCTTCCCCTATTTTCCCCCATACTCTCTCCCACCTCCCCTCTGGTTACTATCATATTATTCTTTATTTCAATGTCTCTGGTTATATTTTGCTTGCTTGTTTGTTTGGTTCATTAGGTTCCACTTAAAGGTGAGATCATATGGCATTTGTCTTTCACCACCGGGCTCTGTCACTTAGCATAATGCTCTGCAAGTTCATTCATGCTGTCAAGAAGGGTAGGAGCTCCTTATTCATTTCTGCTGTGTAGTATACCATTGTGTAAATGTACCATAGTTTTTTGATCCACTCGTTTACTGATGGGCACTTAGGTTGCTTCCAACACTTGGCTGTTGTAAATTGTGTGTTACAAACATTGGGGTGCATAGTTTCTTTTGAATTTGTGTTTCAGGATCCTTATGGTATAATCCCAGCAGTGAAATTACTGGGCCAAAAGGCAGTTCCATTTTTATATTTCTGAGGAAATTCCATACTGTTTTCCACAGTGGCTGCATCCCCACCAACAGTGTACCATAGTCTTCTTTTCTCCACAACCTCTCCAGCACTTGTTTCTTGATGTCTTTATTATGGCCATTCTGACCAACGTGAAGTGGTATTTCATTGTGGTTTTAATTTGCATCTCTCTGATGGCTAATGATGCTGAGCATCCTTTTACATGTCTCTTGGCCCTCTGTATATATTCCTTGGAGAAGTGTCTGTTCAGGTCCTTTGTCCATTTTTTAATTGGGTTGTTTGTCTTCCTAGTATGGGGTTGTATGAGATTTTCTTATACTTTGGAGATCAAACCCTTGTCTGAGGTATCAGTGGCTAATGTATTTTCCCATATGGTTCCCTTTTCCTTTTGCTAATGTTTTCTTTAGCCATGCAGAAGCTTTTTATTTTGATGAGATCTTATTTGTTTATTCGTTCCTTTATGTCCCTTGCTCTAGGGGACATATAGGAGAAAATATTGCTGCATGTAATATCTGAGATTTTCCTACCTATGTTCTCCTCTAGGATTTTTATGGTGTAGTGACTTATATTTAAGTCTTTTATCCATCTTGAGTTTATTTTTGTGTATGGTGTAAGTTGGTGATTGAGTTTCACTTTTTTGCATGTAGCTGTCCAGACGTCCCAACACTATTAGTTGAGGATGCAATTTTTACTCCATTTTATGCTTCTGCCCCCTTTGTCAAATATTAATTGACCCTAGAGACTTGAGTTTATTTCTGGGCTCTCTGTTCTGTTCCGTTGGTCTATGTGCCTGTTTTTATGACAGTACCAGACTGTTTGATTATCATGGCATTGTAATATAGTTTGATATCAGGTATTGTGATCCCTCTTCTTTTGTTCTTCTTTCTCAAAATTGCTGTGACTACTCCAGCTCATTTATGGTTCCATATATTTTTGGAATGTTTGTTCTATATCTGTGAAATATGTCATTGGTATTTTAATAAGGATTGCACTGAATCTATAAATTTCTTTAGGTAGTATGGAAATTTTGACTATGTTAATTCTTCCAATCCATGAACACAGTATAGGCTTTATTTGTGCCTTCCTTAATTTCTTTCTTAGTGTTCTGTAGTTTTCTGAGTATAGGTCTTTTACCTCCTTGGTGAGGTTTATTCCTAGGTACTTTATTTTTCTTGTTGCTACAGCAAATGGGATTTTTCCCCGGATTTCTCTGTCTTATATTTTGTTACTGGTGTACAAAAATACCTTCAATTTCTGAACATTGACTTTGTATCCCACCGCCTAGCCAAATTAACTTATTAGGCTGAGTAGATTTTTGGTGGCATCTATATGGTTTTCTTATGTACACTATCATGTCATCTGCAAACAGTGATAGTTTTACTTCCTCCTTTCCAGTTTGGATGCCTTTTATTTCTTTTTCTTGTCTGATCACTGTGGTTAGGACTTCCAATAGTATGTTGAATAGAAGTAGTAAAGTTTATTTGGGCCCTCTCTCTTTTTTCTTGATGAGGCTGCTTCAATGCTTGTCAAATTTATTTATCTTTTCAAAGAACCAGCTCCTGGATTTATTGATCCTTTGAATTATTCTTATGGTCTCTATATCATTTAATTCTGTTTTTATATGGGTTATTTCTTTTCTTCTACTCATCCTTTGGTTTGTTCGTTATTGTTACTACAGTTCTTGTAGAGGTAGGGTTAGGATTTTTTATTTGAAATGTTGCTATCCTTTTTAGGTAGGCCTGTATCACTATGAACTTCCCTCTCAGGATTGCCTTCACTGTGTCCCATAAATTTTGGACTGTTGTAAGTTCATTTTCATTTGCTTCCAGAGATTTTTTTATTTCCTTCTTTATCTCATTATTAACCCATTCATTTAATAGCATGATATTCAATCTCCATAAATTAGAGTGTTTTTGAGTTTTTTTCTGTGAGGTTGTTTTGTAGTTTCAGGCCCTTATAGTCAGAGAAAATGCTTGATATGATTTCAATTTTCTTGAATTTGTTGAGGCTTGTTTTGTGTCCTATCATGTAGTCTAACTTTGAAAATGTTCCATGTGCATTTGAAAAGAATGCTTCTTTGGGATGAAAACTTCTATATGTATCATCAGTTAAGTTAATTTGATCTAACGCATTTTTCACTGCCGCGCATCCTTGTTGATGTTTTATTTGGAAGATCTATCCATTTTTGGCAGTGGGGTGTTAAAATCCCCTAGTGTAAGTGTGTTGCTGTCTATATCTTTCTTGAAGTCCTCCAAGATTTTCCTTATATATTTGGGTGCTCCTATGTTGGGTACGTATATATTTATAATAATTTCTTCCTGATGGATTCTTCCCTTGAATATTATGAAATATCCTTCTGTGTCTCTTTTTTATGGCTATTTTTTGAAGTTTATTTTGTCTGATATGCATGTTGCTACCCTGGCTTTTTTTCCTGTCTATTTGCTTGGAATACTTTTTTCCAACCCTTTGCTTTCAGTCTGTGCAGGTCTTTTGTTCTTCAGTGGGTCTCTTGTAGGCAGCATATGTGTGGGTCAAGTTTTCTTATCCATTTAGCTCCTCTAGGTCTTTTGATTGGAGCATTTAATCCATTAACATTTAAGATTATTATTGATAGGTACTTATTCACTTTCCCCGCTTTGTACCTGTGTTCCTCTCTCTAGCTCTTTTTCTTCCTCTTCTTAAAGCAGTCCCTTTAGCATCTCTTGCAGAGCTGGTTATGTGGAAGTGTATTCTGTCAGCCCTCTTTTGTCTGGAAAACTCGTTATTTGGCCTTTCATTTTAATTGAGAGCCCTGCTGGGTGGAGTAGTCTTGGTTGCAGGCCTTTGCTTTTCATTACTCAGAATACTTGATGCCATTCCCTTCTGGCTTGTAGTGTTTCTGTTGAGAAATCAACTGCTAGCCTTATCGGAGTTCCCTTGTATGTTACTTTGTGTTTCCCCCTTGCTTCTTTTACGATTCTCTCTTTGTCTTTAAAACTTGACATTTTAATTATGGTGTGTCTTCGAGTAAGCTTCTTTGGTTTCATCTTCATTGGAACCCTCTGTGCTTCCTGAACTTATGTGACTTTTCCCCTCTCCAAGTTTGAGAAGTTTTATGTCATTATTGTTTCAAATCAGGTTTCTATCCCTTGCTCCTTTTCTTCTTCTTCCGGTATTCCTATCATTCAAATGTTATTGTGTTTCATGTTGTCTTGTAGTTCCCTTAAGCTATCTTTATATTTTTTGAATTTTTTTTATGCAGCTACTCTACCTGGGTACTTCTTTTTTACTTTGTCTTTCAGCTCACTAATTTCGTCCTCTGCTTCATCTTGCTTGCTTGTAATTCCTTCTAGTGTATTTTTTTATTTCAGAAATTGTATTCTTCATTTCTTCCTCATTCTTGTTTAGACGTTCTATTTCCTTTTTCACACTATCGTAGTTGTCATTCAGTTCCTTGTAGTTGTCTGTGAGTTCCTGTAGCATCCTTATCACCATTCTTTTGAATTCTATATCTAATAGTTTACTTGCCTGTATTTCATTTAGCTCTTTTATTTATTTTATTTTATTTTTTATCTTTTCTAAATTAAAAAAAAAATTACTTTATTGTCCTTTAATTACACTTGTCTGCATTTTCTCCCTTCCCCTCCTCCCCTCCCTACCCAAACCCACCTCCCTCCCTTGCTTCTACCCTCCCCCTTGGTTTTGTCCATGTGTCCATTGTAGTAGTTCCTGAAAACCCTTCTCTCCACAATCCCCTCTCTACTACCCTCTGGCTAAGACTTAAATATACATCATGCCACTGTAAAAGTCCTAGAGGAAAACATCGGTAGGAAAATCTCAGACATTCCCCGCAGCAGCATCTTCACTGATATGTCCCCTAGAGCAAGGGACATAAAGGAAAAAATAAACAAATGGGACCTCATCAAAATAAAAAGTTTCTGCACGGCTAAAGAAAACAGTATTAAAATAAAAAGAGAACCAACCGCATGGGAAAACATATTTGCCAATGATACCTCAGACAAGGGTCTGATCTCCAAAATATGTAAAGAACTCATACGACTCCACTCCAGGAAGACAAAAAACGGGCAATTAATTAAAAAATGGGCAAAAGACTTGAGCAGACACTTCTCCAAGGAGGACATACAGAGAGCCCAGAGACATATGAAAAGATGCTCATCATTGCTAGCCATCAGAGAGATGCAAATCATTTAGATCTTTTAGTGGGGAGTCTTTCATTCCTTTTGAATGCATGTTCTGTCTTTGTCTCCCCATTTTAGGTGACTCTTTTTGTTTGTTTCTGTGAATCCCTATGCTTTGCTTTGCCAGCTCTCTTCATATGGTGAGCTTCTGTGGTAGTAGTTTTGTGAGACTCAGTAGTGTGGTCTCTTTGATCTTCTTGTCTGGATGCTCTAGGGTTTCCCTTTCTACTGTTTGTGTGGGCTGTCTTGTTGTACTTGGGTTTTAGCTGTTGGTGGCTCCTTTGTTGATGGGTTCTCCCCTCCTTCGGGTATACCGGTATTCACAACTCCAACCTTGTCTTTTGTGTGATCAGGGGAAGGGTGAAAGTGAAATTGAATAAGACAACAGAAGAGTATTCTACGGGATTTAAAGTACTAACAAGTAAGAACAGACAGGAGGTCCTTTGAAGAAGTACAGCAATATCCGTGATATTTCACCCAACTAGCCACTTTTTATAAAAGGTGAAAAAGAGAAGATTCTTATTAGAAGGAAAAAGAATGTGAGCTGACTTTATGCAAGGTTAAAGGGTAAAATATAGTGACAGTAAGGGATAGAAAGTTGGCATAGTGTGTGAGAGAATAAAGTTAACCACAATAGTAATAAAGATCAGGAAGATGGTGAAATGGATTCAAACCAGGGAAGGGTGTTGTGTGGGATTTGGAATAACAATAATATGCTAAGAAACATATAATTGTCTGTTTTTAAATGTCCTCTGCAACCTTTAGCCCCTAAACTTCATATCAGCTTGGAAGATTGGCTAGGTGCCCAGTTGAGTGCATGAGCAAGTGGGTTCAGCTCCAACCTACCTCACCATTATCTTTCCACTCTGTTTCTTTAAAACTATGCTCATTCTAGTCTTAGGACATTGGCCCTTGCTGTCCCTCTGCCAGAAATACTCAATTTCAAATTCTAATATGGCTGCTTTGTTCTTGTCATTTAGATCTCAACTCAAATATCAAGCCCTTGGAGAATCCCCTGAGCACCCAAATTTCTTTAATATGGATTCCTGTGAGCTTATGAGTCCAATGTCAAGGTTAACATGTACTTATTTTAAATATATAATTTAAAGTTCAGTTGCCTTTTGTTATAAATTTTGCCCCCAATATAACAAAAGCAGAAACTCACTCAAGTAGTTGAAAACTCTAGTTCTAAAATAACTCAGATTATAATGGCCATTTGTTTTACTGGTGAAACATAATTGAATCCTGACAAAGTGATTTTAATCAAAGGGTACACACAGGTTCACATAATCAATGTGGCTGAGCTTCCAGATGACCGCATTCAAGAGATATTGATGGAAAAGGACACCAGGTTCCACTAAATTTCCATCAACATTAAGCAAGTGCAAATTAGATGTCTTTTTTGTCATTTTTTTGAGCAGCTTGTTTCTCATTATATTAAAAGTCATCATGTACATGGATAAATTAGTTTCAGCCTGATGTCATTTTGTATGTAAACAAACTAATTGGTGAAGCCTTAAGCATCTTAAATTGTGCATAGTGTAGTGCAGTAGCTTGATTCTTTTTAAATAGTCAGTGAGAAATGAAAACCAATATGAAAATATGAGAAAATAAGATCTATAATAATAGCAGTCATAAAGTAACAGTGAACTCAGTCATCCCAACCCTGTTCAACAAACAAGACTTGGAAGGGAGCATGGTGAGCAAGATAACTCTAGACAAAAAATGTTCTCAGATATAAAATTAATTTTCAATAAATGTTTCACTAACTGAAAAACTGATTGCAGAACCCTAAGTACACTGTGTAATGTTGTGAAATACACACAGAAACTTGTCATGTGGCTTAATATTTGTCCAGTTAGCATAGAATACTTTTATTGAATATCTTGTTCATCCACATGAGTCCTTTTTCTAAAGAAGCATGAAAAATATTCAATGTTATTAACTCAAAAAGCATATATTAAAGCCACATTAGGATTTCTACTATATGTGGAATCTAAATAACAAAATAAAAAACAACAAAAAATGAAACAGACTCTTAGATACAGTGAGTGGAGTTGTTATTGTCAGAGGAGAACGTGTTTGGGGCAACTGGTGAAAAAGGTAAAGGAATTAAGAAGTGCAAATCAGTTGCTACAAAATACCACAAGGATTTAAAAGTAGTTTAGGGAATATAGTCAATAATACTGTGATAACAACATATGTAGCTGGAAATACTGGGGAGAACACTGTAAATACTGTGATTGCCTAACCACATGGGGCTGTATACCTGAACCAATACAAAATAATATTGAAAGTAAACTCTAATTAAAACATAAAAATTGTCATAAAAAACTTTAAAAATTAAATTAAATTTTAAAAAGCCTCAATAACTATAATTAATATAAATTAATTTATAGAGTAGAAATTAATATAATTATCCAGCTAGCCTATGTCCTGAGAAAATATAATTAGATTATCAATATTAAAAATAACTTAGCTCCTAACTGGCTTGCACAGTTGGTTGAAGCACTGTACCATACACCAAAAGGTTGAGGGTTTGGTTACCCATCAGGGTACATAGGTAGGTTCAAATTCCGTCCCTGGTCAGAGCTTGTATGGGAGGCATCAATCAATGTTGCTCTCTCACATTGATGTCTTTCTCTCTCTCTCTCTCTTTCACTTTTTTTTCCTCTCTCTGTCTAAAATCAATAAAAGTATATCCTTGGGAGAGGATTTAAAATGAATATAATTTTAGTAATATAAAGTAACAAATATTTACAAGTACTCAAAATCTGTTAGAAACTACGCTAAGGGATTTGCATACATGCAATCCTCATGGCAGCCCTATGTGTAGGCTCTATTGACATCCTCCACTTCGTATATGAGTCCAAAACTTAGAGAAATTTAGTAATTTCCCAATGAGAAACACAACCAGGAAACAAACCAAGATCTGGTTGACTCCACAACCTTCTTATGGTGGCAACCACATGAACCACTTTTGCTATCTTAAATGTGGTAAGGCTCATTCTTCTATGTGGCTTTTGATTTAAAGCTATTTTTATACAAATATATTACATTTGTTACAGATAATTAAACTGGTCACTTGTGGGCATGTTGCAATGTACATATGTAGTGAGTAATATGATGCTAAGAAACCAAAACATGCTCTATACTCTAAATTAATGAATGGGCTTCTATTTTCTATGATTACATATAACATGCGTATCTGTGTAGTAACAAGACGCATTTTCTCAAAGAATCAATTTCATAGATGGACGCAGAAATGCAGTGATGTTAGGTGGTCTTTCTCTTGCTTGGGGCAAGGAACATGGATTATGTGGTTTAATGACGCATACAGTGGTCTGGCTGGGGACCACCCGCTTCACTGAACAGTGTGCATTAGGACAGGGCACAGCTGACGTGTTTTTGAAGCAGTTTCTCTCTTGTGCTGGGCAATAGGATGCTGCTACAAGGCTGCAAGGGGTAATGGTAAAAGCTGCAGTTCCAGACCCCTCTGAACTACACTGATTTGATGTGTCTTACCCGTGGTTCTGTATAAAATTTCTTCTACTGGTGGAGGAAAGATAGCGTTGCTGTTCAAGTTTTGGGATGATTTCTGTGGAGTATCTCTGAGAGAATACTGGAAGCTCTGATTCCAGAGCCTGCTCCAGGAGAGACTGCTCTCAGACTAACCATGTTGTCAGTCAGACGATTTAATCAGATTTCAGTACTTCTGATAAAGACTCTATTTCAGGGGTGTCCAACCTGCACTCACAGGACACATGCAGCCCAGGATGGCTATGAATGTGGCCCAACACAAAATTGTAAATTTACTTAAAACATTATGAGATTTTTTTTGGGGGGGGGGTTGGTAATTATTTGTAACAATGTACTTAATGTGTGGCCCAAGATAACTCTTCTTTCTGTGTGTCCCAGAGGTGCCAAAGGGTTGGGAAACACTGCACCAAGGCTTCGGGATCCCAGGATTGGGGCTGCTATAGCCTGAAGGATCCCCTTCCGCTACCAATTGCTGACATCACATTCTGTGATGCCTCAAGATTGTCTCCAGAGTCAAGCGGGTAAGACAAGGATGGTGTTGCCTCCTTCATCTCTGCACATTCACCACGAACTCACAACAGCCACAGTCATGGCACTTTCCTAATGAAATAGGGAAAGAGTCAGCTGAATAGTTCTCTTGAATCACAAAGTAAGGTTTTGTGTTGATTAGCTGTTATTAAGTGGGGATCCCTTTGTACAACAGGGAGTTGAAATTCTCAATAAGCATGAGCTAGAGCAAACATCAACTCTCCATGTAAAATTAGTAAACAGCCTTGACAGAAAGACAAGGTTGCCGGGAATAAAATCTCCCATCTGGTAAATGGCTTTTGAGATCCCACTTCCTATTCATATTGTCACTATGGCTGCAGCTAGAGGACAATACCCTGAGTATTACAAGCAACCTGCCCAGTCAGTTCAGTGAAGCAGCAGCACTCAGTTTCACTGATTAAAAATGGAAGTTTTCTTGCTAGGCTAACCAAGATCTAACAATCTTTATTTTACAAAGTTATGACTTACCATACACCAGCGAGATAAATAAAAGTACTCTAGGTACAGACAAGAAATATTCCACTGTTGTTTTCTAAAGTGTAGTCTGTCTCATCAATTCACTGCCTGCTTTTCCATGAAACAATAGTGGAAGATTTGCTGATGACAGAAATTCTCCCTAAATTTCAAATACAGTGTAAAAACTCTCAGGACCAAATTAGGTGTTTAAGAAAAAAGTGACATTTATTCCAAATGTCATTTATTTCATTACTTAATGTATTTTATCTACTTTTACTATAATAACTAGCTTCTCTCTGATGTAATGGTATACTTTGTCTAAGCACCAGCTTTGAAGATCCTAAGTCCTATCAGAATTTCTGGAAAATAGCACCACCCCCAAATAAATAGAAACTTGCAGGTGTGACCTTTCACTGAATCAAAGGATAATTAACTTTGAGGAACAGTGATACTAATTGGTGACACAGTACCTATTATTATTTTCTGGAACTGAATTTTTTGAAAAGTAAACAGAATTAAATGGCTGAGCAACAACTAATACATGCAACTACAAAAAGATTTCCATATATATTTAATTAAATTGACCTTAAGCCATCTTGTAATGTTTATTTCAACAAATAGCTCACTATGTGATCACTTCTGGTATATTTGTATGACTTGAAGCATCTTTTAGGTATAATCAGCATTCAAAACATCATTAAACTTCACTGTTTGTGTATCATTAGTGTCTATAAAATATATTGCATTGGGCAAGTGATAGCAAAGAGATAAATTTCATTTATGTGGTTCCCATTTCACATTACCAATTACCAATAGACTACATGAATTATTTATCACTTCACATTGGCTTCACACCAAATATTTTACCACTTATATATATCAAAAATTGAAAGTGTAATTCTTTTATTTTCTCCTTTTCTTAGAAACAAATATTTGGAGAATGCCAACAAAATTATTATGTAAATGCAAAGCAAAACTGAGATAGAAGGAAATCTTCCCCAAAAGGAGATTATTTGATTAGAACAAGTTCACAAAATGATAGAAGGCATTTCAATCCAAATGTTGAAGATTCTATAATTCTATATGTTAATTGAGTAAAATTCTATATAATTCTATATAATTAATTGAGTAAAATTTAGGGTTTGTATATTTATGGGAGGCGGTCTCATTATACAAATTTAACAAATCAATATAAAAACATAGATACAAAATGAGCCAAAACTAACTTTGGCTTCATTTTTTTTTTAATGGACAAGGAAGTAAACTATAATTGGAAATGGAAATGATATTTTCCCATTCCTTTAACATGACATTAATATCAACCTTATTAACAGCTTTGTTTTCCAGGGGGAAGTGTATTTCTCACACATAATTTATCTTTAAATATTCTTTTTCTGCATTCATCATTTTATTTTGAATTAGAAAGTGACTATACTTTTTCTCTATTTTACTATCAGTTGTACATACAAAGTAAAATATTTTTAAACAAAAAGGGAGAAAACAGCATTTGACTGTCTTTCATAAACTAATAATTCAGCCTGAGCTGTTCTTGCCCTTTTTCATATTGACTTCTCCCTAAGCCAGCTCATTTAATGGCTGCTAGCTTCTCTGTTGATTCTTGTCAGTGGCACTCAAACCAAGTTTTAGTATGTTTAAATTACAAGGGGAAGTTTTTTTAAAATGTAGATTCTTTGGATCACCTCCAGACATTCTAATTTAGTAAGTTTTGAGTGGCACTCAGGAGTCTAAGTTTTTCTAAGAATTATCAAATAATTTATAGAAAATAGTTCATACATTGAGAAACACTAGAATAAAAACTATATATATAACTTTAAATTAATAATTCAATTAATAATGATCTATGTACATATAATTTGAATTAATCTCATCTTAACAAGCTTGCACTAACTCTAGAAAAGTAAAGGGTGTAAAACTCTCACTAAAACTCTCGGGTTTTTTTATGTTATTAATTTTTGGTGTGATAACATTGGTTACTAAGGTTATATAAGTTTCTGCCCGGCTGGTGTAGCTCAGTGGATTGAGCGCGAGCTGGGAACCAGAAGGTCCCAGTTCGATTCCCAGTCGGGGCACATGCCTGGGTTGCGGGCCAGGTCCCCAGTGAGAGCCATGTGAGAGGCAACCATACATTGCTCTCTCTCCCTCCTTTCTCCTCTCTCTAAAAATAAATAAATAAAATCTTTAAAAAAAAGATTATATAAGTTTCAGTGTACAATTCTATAATACATCATCTGCATAATGCATTCTGCTCCCAGCGTCCGAAGTTGAATTTTATTCTGTCACCATATGTTTGACCCCCTTTATCCTTTTCTAACCTCCATCCACCTTCACATGAGTAAAAACCATATTGTTGTCTGTGTCTGTAAATTTTTGTTTGCTTGTTTTTCTTGTTTGTTGTTTGTTTATTTCAGCTAGGAGAGAGTGGAATCCAATACTCAAACTACAGAAAGAAAGAAATTACCAGCAATGAATAATATGTCCAGA
Source organism: Micronycteris hirsuta (assembly GCA_004026765.1). Lineage (NCBI taxonomy): Eukaryota > Metazoa > Chordata > Mammalia > Chiroptera > Phyllostomidae > Micronycteris > Micronycteris hirsuta. Next base: position 6,820 of record PVJI01005987.1, on the reverse strand, counting down.
AAAATGATCCTTTAGATATGAAGGAGAAATAAAGACTTTTCCAGACAAACAGAAACAAAGCAAATTTACTACAAGAAGGTCTCCATTGCAGGGGTATATGTGTCTTTATGAACAAATGTTTTCAAATTTGTTGAATAGATATCCAGAAGAGCAGTTGCTGGGTCATATGGTAGCTCGGCCCTTTTTTTTAAGTGCCCAATGATTACTATTTCATCATCTCACACATTCACATCTTTCTTTTTTCACATTTTTTTTATGTTTATTTAATCTTTATTGTATTTTTTCCATTACCATTTAGTCCCCTTATAGTCCCTCCCCCCACCAGTCACTGTTGTCCATGTCCATGAGTCCTTTTTCATTTTTGCTTAATCCATCGACCCCCTTCCCTTCTCCCACTAGCTGTCATCTTGCTCTGTTATTAATATTTTGAAGACCTCTATGCTATTTTTCATAGTGGCTGTACCAATTTACATTTCTATCAGCAGCGTTCGAATGTTCTTTTTTCCATAACTTCTCTAACACTTGTTATTACTTGTCTTATTGATTATAGCCATTATAATAAGTGTGAGGTGGTATCCCACTGTGGTTTTGATTTGTCTTTACCTATAGCTAGTGAAGTTGAGTGTCTTTTCATGTTTGTTGGCCATCTGTATGTCTTCTAGGGAGAAGTATCTGTTCATGTCCTTTGCCCATCTTTTAGTTGGATTTTTTGGTTTGTTTTTGAGATGTATAAGTTTTTTAATATATTTTGGATATTAATTCTTTTCTCAGATTAAAATCAGGCATAATAAAATACTTCAGACTCAATTAAACCATTAATATTTAGTGATATAAAAAAAGGATCTAAAAATTTACTTTATATTCTATATGTGCAATAGGCATTCTCGCATCATTTGAGAAGCATTTTAATTTTAGTTTTTAAAAAGCTTGAAATCAATTGTATAAACTGGTGAGTAAAATTACTTATATTTGTTATTTTCAGGAACAAAGACATCCAAGGATGACTATTGGTTCCATTTCATTTACCGTGTTGTTTTGAGGTTTGGGTTATATATGTTCAAAACCTGTGCAAATTCTAAAAACACTATAGAATTAACAACCTGGGCCGAATACATACACGGAAATCTGCCAAGTTCAAATGAATGGACTTGTGTTTATTGAACTTGTGTGATGGAAAATGGCAATAATTCCTCAAATTTTCCTTTTTCTCCCACTCCTTTAGCTACTGTATCCATTCCACAGTCTGGGCAGGACCCGCACTCACAGACAAAACCTCTGGGAAGTACACAGTGCCACTGGGCACAGCATGAGTGCAGTGGGCCCACTGCCAGTGTGGTCTGAGGTATTGTCAGGAGCATGTGTGACAGAGTGGGGAGGAGTATGTGAATGCAAATTTGTCAGTGTGTGCAAATTTCCCAGAAGCAGCTGGAAATTGACTTAATCTGATTTTATCTAATACTACAGAAAGCCTCAACGTAAAGGAGAAAGGATGAAAACTATGTCGTCGACAACCATTCTCAATATTGGTTAAGATTGTTGAATTATAAATGTCAAAGTATAAATTTTATGAGTTTTTAATCAGAGTTCAGTGGTAACACTTGAGAAGGACATTTAGACTTTTTTTTTAATTCTAAAGCCTATGTATCATCTTCAATGTTTTCTTTTTTCTTTTTCAAAGTGAGACAATGTTTATACACACTCCAAAAGGGAGGTTTGCTTTTATACTGTATGTAATCTCCCTCATAGTTAAACCCTGTGTAACGTCATCTTTTAATGACTGTATTTACCCTGAAGAAATTCATGAAGTCACTTAAAATAGGAAATTTTTACTGAAGTAGATTTGTCTAGAGAAGATTTGAATTTCTCATCCTCATGAGAAGGTACATGTTCTTTGAAAATGCTTTAAACTTTAAATTGAAAATAAAAAGGAAACAAGGCTCCTGGTAGCGGGGTATAAAAAACAAACAAACAAAAAAAAAAACGGACTAACAAAAACCCTAAAATATCCCAGAATTACATAGCCAGAAGGGAGATCCAGAAATCTAGCCTTTTACTTATTGAAAGGATTGCAGCTAAGGAGTTACCTCAGCCTTAAATACATATGCATCTCCCAAGAAATAGCCATCCTAAACCCCTTTTGGTAAATGACCCTGGAAGGTTATTCAAAGCTACGGTCCTTCCTGCTAAAATCCTGTTGCATTTATCTCCATTTTATTTGTCTTCTGTGGAAATGTACATGTCCTCTTACAAAAACGAATCTTGTCAGAGACTTGAAATCTGTTACTTCAGTCCCCAATCCAGATTTCAATTTTGTTTCATATAAAGTGACTAAGGTTTCTTTACATTCACCTATACTCCTTGCACGTAACAGATAGTTGATAAATCTTTATTGCATTAAATTGACTCAGTTGATTTCCTCTGGATTGCTGGATAGGCCATATCTTGTTTTAGTTATGAGGTCTTAAGGTTGAAGCAGATACACTCAAAACAGAATTTAAATAATCCTGAGTAGAATGCTTCCTGGTATTATACCTGGCTTTTCAACCAGTCTGTTCTGTGCAGTTTACTTTCATCCCAAATTAGGTTACCCTTAGGAGCTGCTAATACTTTAAGAGGGTCAAAGGGCCGTCCCCTTATTTAGTGACCTGTGACTCTAAGAACACTGGTGTATCTGCCTAGTAAACCATTATCAGGTATGTGCTTGGTAATTGATAACTGATTGTGGGCAAATAGCATGGGTCTAAGAATCTGCATAAAGAGTCTTTACAGCATTATTTCTTTTAATTATTTTATTTATGTCTCCTAATTCAGAGAAATCATAATTTTTTTAGTATATATTATGTATCAAGCATTGTACTGGTTATACCATATAATTCCTGTTTTAAAGGCACTAAAAATCTATTTGGGGGACACATGAATACTCATCAAAACCCAGATTTGTAGATGTAAAGACAGAGGTTTCATAGGGTACTCTGAGAACACAGAGGAAGTGTGCCCAGTGGAAGTCTTAGGAGGGCAGTGTCAGGTCAGCAGTGCACAGAGAATGCACAACCACAGGGAAAAGAGGGAGGCACTGTGAAGCAATCCTTTCTTCCAGGTAGCAGCCTGTGGATTTTTTCCTACTTACTCCTGGGATATTTCTGGTACATAAAGCACACAAGAAAAGAAAAAGAGTAAGAAAGGAAAGAAAGCAGAAAAGAGCAGAGGAAAGAAGAAGACAGGAAAGAAGAGAAAATGAAAGAAAAGCAAAGGAAAAAATGAGAAAATGAAACAAATAGCAACAATAACAAAAGCAGTTTCATAACAGTGTTACTTACAATAGCCAAGATCTAGATGAGTGGATACAAAAGTTGTGATGTATTTATACGATGGAATATTACACAGCCGTAAAAAATAAGGCAAGTCTACCTTTTGTGACAGCACGGATGGACGTGGAAATTATCATTTTAAGTGAAGTAAGCCAGTGAGCGGAAGACAAATACCATATGATGTTGCTTATATTCATTAATCTAATGAGTAAAATAAACTGCTGAACAAAATAGAAACAGAGGAATGTATACATGGAACAGGCTGACAGCTGTCAGGGCGGTAGGGGACTGAATGAAAGAAGGGGAAGGGATTAGCCAAAGAGCATATATGTAAAACCCATGGACACAGACAACAGTGTGGTGATGGCCAGAGGGAGGGTGGGATGGGGGCTGGGTAGAGGTGACCAAAGGGGTGAAGGAATAAGGACATCTGCAATAGTGTTAATAATAAAAATAAAGAAAAAATGGGGGTAGGAAACAGGACCACCTCCCTTGGGCAGTTCCCAGAACAACTTGACGAACAACTTGACCACTACTCTATCTCTAGTAGGTACTCTACAATCTTCTGTCCTTCTAACTACCTCATAGTCATGTTATGTTCACAACACTTGCAACAATTTTATGATTGAGCATTGGGTTTTCCGTGAAGTACTTTCTAACACAGCAAAGTGGCAGTCATTAACTGTCACTCCTTTTGATCCCAATTGTTTGCCAGAATCACTCTTTGCACTTGAGATTCATCTGTTTCCACTGTTAGAGTCTACTCCAAACTCACTGGGACAAGAACAGATTCCCAGTCATTCCTACAGAGCCTATTACACAAGTGAGGAATCTTTCAATTAGTTACATACCAAGTTGCTTCTAGAAGGAATGATCTATACTAATTTTTTTAAAGACTTTATTTATTTATTTTTAGAGAGAGGAGAAGGGAGGGAGACAAAGAGGGAGAGAAACAGCAATGTATGGTTGCCTCTCACATGGCCCTCACAGGGTACCTGGCCCGCAACCCAGGCATGTGCCCTGACCAGGAATTGAACCAGGACCGTCTGGTTCCCAGCCCGCTCTCAATCCACTGAGCTACACCAGCCAGGGCTGATCTATACTAATTTTAAACCCAGATAGTAATTTTAACAGCCTCACAGACAAAATCCCATTCTGGCCTTCATTGTATTTCACCTTCTCACTGAATGCTCATGCTCTGCCTCGGCCTTTTTCCCTTAGACTATATAAAGAATAATATCCATACATGAACACCTCTGCATCAATTATATTTACCATAAATCTGTTAGTAACTGCTCAATTTTCCACCAAATCTCATAGTCACAGCAAGTAGCTTTTAACCCTATGGAAAGAATTTCTCTAAATGTGTCCCATAAGATAGAAATTCTTTGAGATGCCTGGAGAAGGAGGTTTATGGTCAGATACGTTTAAGAAAAAGTAAAAAAGTCTCTAAACAGCCATGTGGTTTTTTGAAAAGATTAACATTGCTCAAGGTTAGCAGTGAAAAAATCAGAGTAACCTGGATATGTTTTTAAAATACAAATTCATGTGGCTCACCTTAGACCTTCTTAATCAACGTCTCTTTTTTAACTTCCTTAGCATCTCTGACGTTACCATCCTTGTTGGATTCCAGAGCCAGTATTTTAGGGTCTCTGTTCTAAAAAACTTATCAACTCCCTTTTATTAATCACCTGAAATCACCCCTCTAGCATTCTATTAATCGACTTCATAATAGCATTCTTTACATTCTTCAGAAAAGTCTGTAACTATTGGTGGATTTGCAAAGATGATGGAAATAGGAAAGTGCATGAAGACAGTCCCTCTCGGTGCCATTTCAGGTTCTCACTCTTGAACACTTACATTCTACTCAGTTGCTCTTCTCTCTCCAAGAAATCTTTCCCCAACTTAATGTGGGTGTGTATCCATGATTTTTCAGAGATTTAACATTCTTTGTGTGCTAATGGGAAACAGGTAAAGCACTGAGGACTTTAATGTTAGTGACCTTTGCATGTAACAATAAATTATTATTACTTTCTTAACAGATACACAAAGTATATTTAAAACTACTTAAACTAATTTATAAAAAAATGTGAAAAACATTTTAGAATTGGAGTTTTCATCTTTATTTTCACAAAAAATAATTTTGAGCTGACAAAAATTAAAGTAACTCTAAAATGTGTAATATCTAATCAAAATGTGAGTTTTAAACTCACATTTGTAATTTACTGTATGTACAATAAACAGCACAAAAAATTGTAATTTACTGTATGTACAATAAACAGCACAAAAAAAATGGGGCCTGGTTGGCTACAGATTGATAAGTTAATTAGAATGAACTAGTATGTAAGGAAAACCCATTTTTAACTAAAAGTAACATTTGCATTAAATTTCAAGTGCTCGGTTTGTTAAAAATTCTCAGAAATAGCCCTGGCTGGTGTGGCTCAGTGGATTTAACTCAAATTATCTTCAAACATTTCTGCAACTGGTGTGTTTCATTGTTAAAATTATCAGTACAATGGTGATTTTTTTTCCCTAAACAAATGAAACTTTTACAATATAAAAACGCTTGTGAGTGATCATCATCCACAATTTAATCTACAATTTATTCTGGGCTTATTTTCTATGAGGTTTATACATGATTTCTTTCTTTTTATAAAGAATGCTATGAGTTAACTCTGACTGGTGTGGCTCAGTGGATTGAGTGCCAGCCTGCCAATCAAAGGGTCACTGGTTCAATTACCAGTCAGGGCACATGCCTGGATTGCCGGCCAGGTCACCAGTTGGGGGCACATGAGAGGCAACCACACACTGATGTTTCTCTTCTTCTCTTTCTCCCTCCCTTCCCCTCTCTCTAAAAATAAATAAATATTTTAAAATTTATCAGAAATAGAAGGCAATTATCTTTTTAATTTTAAAAATTAGTTGCTTTCTCCTTTATTATTTTACCCTCAAGATTAATTAGCAACAGTATTTGATAATCTTATGCTTTCTTTCTGACGTCTCAACCTCCATCTTTTTAACTAAATGCTCATTATATTTTCATTGTAAAATCAAAGTGTGCTTTTTAAAAGAAGGAAAAAAATTATTACATTATAAAAAAATAGTGTTCAGAATATCATGTCATATTGATATGACATGATATGATATCATGTCATATTGATTGATATAGTGATAGTAAGTAAAATGCAAAACCAATGAAGATATTTAACACTGTCTTTTGCTCCTGCCAAATTCCACTCTGGTCTTTATTTTATTTAATAGAAGACAATGGGCACTACATATCTTTTTCCAAAATCTCATAGTCCTTGTAATAAAGTGTAAGTAAGGTGTAATAAAGTGTATAGTGCACTCCACTATAGATATATGTACGTGGCATTTATGTTCTGGCAGTTCTCTGTTAAAGAATAAAGAATTTTGAACAGTCATGTTCCGCAGTTCAGGAATCAAAGATTTTCTGAATAAGGGAAGTTTTCAGGCTGGATTTCTGCCTTGATACATGGTTTCTTTATGAT
>PVJI01005986.1:0-91292 GCA_004026765.1 Micronycteris hirsuta | reverse complement strand
GATTACATACAGACCTGACTGTATCAGCCCTAATTTAAAAATCCTCACTGCTTCCCCACCCCCTATCCCTCTTCTATAATTGTTCCTGCAAACCCTTCACCCTTTTTCCCTAAAATTCCCTCCCCTCTCCCCTCTGGTCACCGTCAGCCTGCTCTCAATTTCAGTGTCTTTGGTTATATTTTGCTTGTTTGTTTGTTTTGTTGATTAAGTTCCTCTTAAAGGTGAGGTCATATGGTATTTGTCTTTCACCACCTGGCTTATTTCACTTAGCAAAACGCTTTCCAGTTCCATCCATGCTATTGCAAAGGGTAGGAGCTCCTTCTTTCTTTCTGCTGCATAGCATTCCATTGCGTAAATGTACCACAGTTTTTTGATCCATTCATTTACTGATGGGCACCTAGGTTGCTTCCAGCACTTGGTTATTGTAGATTGTGCTGCTATGAACATTGGGGTGCACAGGTTCTTTTGGATTGGTGTTTCAGGGTTTTTAGGATATAATCCCAGCAGTGGAATTGCTGGGTCAAAAAGCAGACCCGGTTTTAGTTTTCTGAGGAAATTCCACAGTATTTGCCATAGTGGTTTCACCAGTCTGCAATCCCACCAACAGTGCACTAGGGTTCCCTTTTCTCCACAACCTCTCCAACACTTGTTGTTTGTTGCTTTGTTTATGATGGCCATTCTGACCAGTGTGAGGTGGTATCTCATTGTGGTTTTAACGTGCATCTCTCATAGCTAGCGATACTGAGCATGTTTTCATGTGTCTCTGGACCCTCTGTACGTCCTCCTTGGAGAAATGTCTGTTCAAGTCCTTTGTACATTTTTTAATTGGGCTGCTTGTCTTCTTAGAGTGGAGTCGTGTGAATTATTTATATATTTTGGAGATTAAACCCTTGTCTGAGATATCATTGGCAAATATGTTTTCCCATACGGTTGATTCTCTTTATATTTTAATTCTGTTTTCTTTAGTCATGCAGAAGCTTTTTATTTTGATGAGATCCCATTTGTTTATTCTTTCCTTTATGTCCCTTGCTCTAGGGGACATATCAGTGAAAATACTGCTATGTGAAATATCTGAGATTTTCCTGCCTATGTTCTCCTCTAGGACTTTAAAGGCAGAAAACTGTACTTGAACAATTAAAAAATAAATTTAAAAAAAAGAAAGAAAAAAAATCCCCACTGTTCAAAGGATGAAATTCAAACTCCTGACTTTGACTCAACCTCTTTCACAAAGCTTTTTCTCCAGGGGCAATGAAGACATTCGTACACTGTGTGCCCCTGCATGATGCGAGACTTTCACGTCGGTTGTGCCCTGCTCTCTAATGCCTATCGTTGCTCCTTTCTCTCCACATGGCAAATCCCACTGCATGATGCAGTAGGAAGATGATGTCTTGTTGAGTTGCACACTTTAAACCTGTATGGTTTTTATTAACCAATGTCACTCCAAAAAACTCAATAATAAATAAAGTATGTAATAAAGAAAAAAACCCAAAACCAAAAAAAAAGGGGCAAATTCTCATCTAACCTTCAAGGCTTCACTCAAATGTCACTTTCTCTTTGTGACTTTGCCATACACCCCCAAATTTATTGTATCCTTTTTTGTATGACTATAATACTTTATTCATTTATTTATTACACAGAACATAGCACTCTGACATTATTCATTTCAGTATCTTTCTCCCCCAATAAAGTATGAAATTTTCCAGAGCAGGAATCATGTTTTATTCATATCTGCATCTCCAGTGCCTAAGACAAAACAGATGCTCAAGCTGAATGAATGAGCACTAACGATGATGACAGGCTTCCTCAGTTGGAAACTGGAAAAGCCCAGCATCCTTGCAAACAGCAACATTACAAATATGTCCAGAAAAATACTCAAATATACAGGCTGTGGTAAAAGTAGGTTTACCATTGTGAGTATGCCAAATATAGTTTATTCTTGTGTTATTTTCCATACAAACCACTGTAAACTTACTTTTGCACCACCCTGTATTTTACTGCACCTGTTACCCAGTACCCACAATGGGTCAAACAATCTAAGTTGGTCCAAAAAAACAAATTCAAAAATAAGAAGGCCTCACATTTCCAATCTATGACTGTGCAATCTCTACGTAGAGTGTCAACAGTAAATCTAAATAAATAAAATGGCATTTCTTTCTGGTATTGCATCACAAAAAATTGTGCATAGAGATGCATAGTAACAATACAAAATATTTTATTGAGGTTTTTCAGGATGTAAGTAGAAATGAGGTGAACTTGGTAAATTTAATTTGGGGGCTGTGGGGGGATTTACAAGAAATGAGCAGTTTCTGAAATACAAGGGAGGTCAGGGGATGGCTACTGAAAAGAAACATGTTATCTGTATCACGCCAGGTACAAAGAAAACAGTGGTTTCTAAAAGAACTACAAATTCAAGTCATGAGGGCATCTGCTCCTCACATGGCAATTTTGTGTAGGGTGCTCCAAAGCAGCGATACGGATGTTTTATTTAACAATGGTTAATAATTTCCCCTAGCAATGCAGGGCAAGCTGTCTAGTATAAAATATAGAAGAGGATCAGGGATTTTATTTTAATTATGGTAAAGATCAGGCTCTGATTGAGGTACCCAGGAGTTAAGTATTATTCTACTTGGATAAATAGAAATGATGGCCATGGTACTTGCTGTGAATTAACAGAAAGATAAAATGAGCTGGAAGCTATGTTGAAAAATTGCCTAAGTCAGCATCCAGTCTTTAAGCAGACGAAGGTTGAAATCACAAGTGTCACCCATGCCAGTGCCCTATGTTCTATAAGACAAGCAGTGACAGTAGCAATAGTGGCAGTGACAGCAGCTGCCATTAGCAAGTACTCCTTGTGGGCCAGGCATCAGGCGTAAGAACCTTACAGTTAACTCCTTTATATTTAATTCAATAAACTATGTATTGTTATTTCTATTTTTCAGGCTAAGAAATGAAAGCCCAGAGAGGTTGAGAAGCTTTCCCAAAAGTCATAGGATCACAGCGTAATAACTGATAAAGGTCGATTCAAATCCAGATCTGACGCTAATGGTCACAGGTTAATTACGACGTTAACATAACGGTGCTCCTAACTGAACACTGGCAGACGCCCTTCTCCAAGATAACTAGGGTAAGTCGTTTGGTATATTTTCCTTCCTTATGAACAGCTTATTTGTTTTACGTGTTAAAATTACAGCTCTCTAGGATATGTTGCCTTCATGTAAATAATGAGAATGATAAATTTTCATCAATACTTTGTAACTTTTAGCAAGTCATTTAGTCTTTGTGGTCCTGAATTCTTCCATAAGTGAGAGATGGGGGCAGTTTGGCATTAATTTCTAGTATCTTTGCAATGATTTTTGTCTCTAGGTCCATGTGAGATTTCTCATATTTTAATTTATGCTGATTTAAAATGTTTTTCTCTGTCTTCCACAGACACGAAAGCCATTTGCAGCAAGGCTTGGACCAGCCAACATTTGAAATAAAATCTGAGAACAATCTTATTTCTAAAATAAGATACAAAACCAGGTGAAAGGCCAGTATTGCTGTGAGAAGAAACCAGCAGAAAAAGAAAACACTCAGCACTACAAAGCATTCTTGTGCCAAATTATGGAGAGAGGAAAGCTATATAAGGAACGTCCATGAGCTTGGAGTCAATGTTTAAGATAACAAAAGTACACTCAATACACACCGACCAAGGCAGCTACAAAAATGGCTTTTTTTAAAAAAAAAGTAGTTACTGAAAAAGGTTCTTCAAACGTCATTTTCTCCCTTGTGTGGAGTTTTATGAGGCCCTAAATTGGCAAGTGGAATACTATGAAATGGTCACTAATTGCTTGGCCATTTTTTCTTTTTGGCTCTACAATTTAAGAGCTGATCTTTATATTTTGAAAGAAAGAGGAATTATTTTTCTTTAGCTGGGGAAGAACCTAATCAGCATCAGGTGGATCAGCAACTTTCCCTCGGGCCTCCAACTTCCAGCCTCCTGTCACTTCTCTACTGTCAGTTCAGCACAGTTCACTGAACTCAAGTGAACTCACAGGCAGCTTTAAATGGCTTTTATTTACTGGTTTTTTAAAAGAGAGACAAAGGGAGAGAGGGAGTCAGAGAGGCAGAAAGGGAGGAAAGAAGGGGGAGGAAGGGAGGGAGGGAGAGAAAGAAATATTGACTCGTTCCACTTATTTATGCATTCATTGGTTGTTCCTTCTATGTGCCCTGACCAGGGACTGAACCTGCAACCTTGAGGTATCTGGACAATGCTCCAACCAACTAAACTACCCGGCCAGGGCTAAACTGCTTTCAAAACAGTCTTTGTCAAGTGGTATTCCCATCACTCAGAAAATAATCATACTTTTTACCAATGCTTTGTATCTATTGGATTATCTATACCAGTGACATCCTCGTCATTCATTATTTCTATAAGCCTAACGGGGAACACCTCCTTTCCACCTCCCCCATTCCCCCAGCATGCGGTCCACTTGGGGAAAGGTATAAAAGATGTAGCTTTCAATGCTTCATCAATTCATGTCAAGATGCCTTAGAGAGGATACACTGTAAAATCTAAATTTTTTCTTTACCGTAATTGCTAAACATTCCTGCACAATTAATTTTCTTTAACAACTCCCAAATACTTGATTTGGAATTGAACTTGAGGCCCAAGCAAAATTTAATCTTAATTATATAGTGAAATTCAAAGTGTGACAGAATCTGACAATAGTCCTGCAAAAGGGAGTGCAGGGTTGGCTGCTCTTCTCTAAGATCAGAGCTGGGAGGAAACACTCCAGGAAAGGAAACCAACACCCAGCACATCTGCCCTGAAGCAGGAAAGAGCCTGGCATGTTTGAGGAATGAAAGTAGGCAGGCACTGAGGTGGTAAGAGATGGTAAGCGGTGGGAAGGTATCAGGACATACAGGGCCTTCTTTATGAGCGAAGATAGAGAGTCTGGATTTTATTTGATACACCTCAAAATACTGCCTCCTCTTGAAATATTTAACACTGTATTCTACTACTTTCCCTCCTATTTATCTGATTTCCATCCATCTCTGCCTCCTTCTACCTATTCCAGCTGTTCATTAAACATGAGCACTTCTCAAAACTTAGTCCTAGATCTCTTCTTTTCTGAGTGTGTCCACTCTCCCTAAATCAGCTCACTTCAGCCAACGATTTCAATTAACTACCTACTGGCACGCATTTCAGTTTATACTCCACCCAGACTTCTTGCCTAAGCTCCAGAAGCATATGCCTTTCACTTGCCACAATCAGAACTCACGCCTCGTCTTCCCCCCACTTTGGCTTCAGTCCTCTTCCAACCTTCCAAGGTCAATCCTCCCATTGCGTTCTTTACTAATACCATGTATGTGTTTAAAGCACCTTTCAAAATAAAAAAAACCCCTGACATCTATGAATGTAATTATTTGTTTAATGTGGATCTCCTTCATTAGACTGTAAATTTCATAAGTGGCCTTAACCTAATTTTTGGTTCATTATAATTTCCTCAGTCCTAACCCAGTGCCAGCACACAGCAGACATTTAAGATTTGTTAAATAAGCAAATAAATCTTTTTCTATAAAATATGCTGATCCCCAAACTGAATGTCTGAAACAGCACTGGGATTGGGGTGAGGATGGAGGACTAAGAAGAGGAAGATGTTAAACAGAACATCAATTACTAAGCAAAAAATCCTGTTATTCTCTGAAATAATTTTTCACAGAGGGTACTAGGAGTTATCAGAATCATTTTCTTGACAAGCGTCTGCCCACACACTAGTTTATAATCTGTAGGCAACAAGTAAATCTTTTCAAAGGACTAGATCAGGTGAACTTCTCTAATTAACAAAGATTTTACTTTTCAAGAAACTACAATATTGCCACTTGGAAAACTACCCTAAGTTTCATTCTGTGTACACAGAGCAGCACCTGAGTTTTTGTCATCTCTGTAGTGGGCACGAGCAAGTTAAAACAATTATTGCCACTTCATCATTTCTGCAATCATGGGCTCTTCAGAGGACTGACTGGATGTGAGGTCTTAGAAAATAACATTTTTCTAAAGGGTCACAATTTGTTAATTATCTTTCTGTCTGAACATTTATCCTCATGTGTCAATACACCATGAAAAAAAGATACACATTGTGTCAATTGCATCTACTCGGATCTAGGTGATTCCTCTTATGTTTCTCATATTTCGCATTCCTTGTACTGAGGATCACTGAAAAGAGCAACACAAATACTTCCATTTAGGTAAGTGCACCACATGGTACTTACATGTTATTTAAGTCTACAAAGATTTCAAAGGTTACCTTTTCTAAGGTCTGATACTATAGGGGTAGATGAGTCATTATGGCTTTGAACTATCAACAGTTTTCTGGACTCAAGTCCTGTACTGATGACCCACCTTTACTTTAAAAAAAAAAAAACCCAAAATTTTATTTATTTATTTTTAGAGAGAGGGGGAGGTGGGGAGAAAGAGAGGGAGAGAAACACTGACGTGAGAGAGAACATCAATTGATTGCCTCTAGCATGCCGCAACTGGGGACCTCACCGCAACCCAGGCATGTGCCCTGACTGGGAATTGAACCAGCGACCCTTTAGTCTGCAGGATGGTGCTCAATCCACTGAGCCACACCAGCCAGGGCCCACCCTTACTTTTTAAAGGTTATGCTAGTGATAAGTATTCTACAGACTTAAATCGAAATCCTGGCTCCTCCACCTATAAACTAGCCGAGTTAAGTTCTTTGAGACTAAATTTCCCCCTGTGAAAATCCAGATAAGTACACATATGTCATAGGGTTATTATGAAGATGAAATAAAGCAAAATATGTAAAAAACTTAACCTAATATCAACTATATGGTAAATGTTCAACAAAAGCATAATTATTTGTTGGTTTGTTTGTTTTTTGTCCCCTTCTTTTCCAAAGATTTACAGTTCTCACTTGGTTACTTTCAAGAATGCTTTATACTTTCAAATGTTGGTGATCTCAAAGAGATATTGTTTATGTAGGTTATGTCTACCAATACTTACCATTAAAGCTGAGAAATTTAAAAAAATTTTGTTTATTAATTCAATTAAAAACAATGACAACTCCATCATATGTCACAAAGAATATTTTTTTAAATAAAAAATCATAAGCAGAGCGGCACCGTTTTACGTTTTTGTAAATCACTCTCATATCTGGCTTAATAGAAGACAGCTGGGCTCTCATATCTGCGTATGCATGAAGTCCGCCGTGCTAGCACATGTCATGAAGACTCCGGAAAGCTTCGCTGTATGTTCATGAAAGGATGAAAATATAAGGTAAATACTGTCTTAGTGTTATTATGAAAAGAATTTCAATCTCAAAGGAGTCCCCTGTAAGGATCCCAGAGGGCCCCAGGGAACCCCAGACCACTATTCTTAAACTTTGAGAACCACTATTGTAGACAATGGTTCTTAATGAGGAATATTAACTCTGGGCTTCACCTTTGGAAACTTCTATTCAGATAATCTAGGGAGGGTGCACAAGTAATTAATATGTGACCCTGATTAAGAAACAATACTCTAAAATAAAGTTAGATCCCTAATCAGTATACTTTTTAAAAAGTTTCTAGATGGCTATGATTTTAGGTTGGCAGTCAGGTACTCCATCCACTCAGCTATACCAGCCAGGGCCAGATGACTATAATTTTAAAAAAGAACAATAACATGTGCTGGTGAGGATGTGGAGAAACTCCTCGTACGTGGCTGGTGGGAAGGTAAAACTTGCATAGCTGCTGTGGAAAAGTCTGGTGATCCCTCAGAAAATTAAATACAGAATTACCATGACCCAGAAACTCAATTCCTGAGTATATACCCCAAAGAACTGAAAACAGGTGTTCAAAAAAAAAACCAACTAACCTTGTATGTAAATGTCCATAGCACCATTATTCACAATAGCCAAAAAGTATAAATAACCCAAAAGTTCATCAATGGATTAACAGATAAAATGTGATATATCCATAAAATAGAATAATAGTCAGTCATAAAGAGGAATGAAGTATTAATATATTCTACAATATGAATGAATCTTGAAAATACTACACTAAATGAAAGAAGGCAGACAAAAAAGGCCACACATTATATGATTTCCTATCTACGAAACTTCCAGAATACATACTTCTATAGAGACAGAAAGCAGAAGAGCGACCACCAAGGGCTGGAAAGAAGGAGGAATGGAAAGTGACTGCTTCGTGTGTATGGGGTTTCTTTTTGGGGAATAAAAATGTTTTGAAACTAGAGAGTAGTGTTGATTGCACAATGCTACTAATAGTAAATTTCGTGTTATATGTATTTTAAAACAATAACAATATTTAAAGTTTATTGAGACTAGCTGTCCCATCAGGCACTTTATGCATGTTTTATTTCATCCTTACTACCCTATGAGGCTGGTGATTTCACATCATTTTAGAACTGAAGAAACTGAAGCTTAGACAAGTTAAAAAACTAGTCCCAAGTAGCAGAGCAGAGCTGGCTTTAACCAAAGAAGTTGGACTCCATGGCCCGCTCTCTGCTGTGCTGCATGTATGAACTCTTCAAAACTAACCAAGTGCGGCACAGATGATTAATGGTCCCATAACCTCACAAAACACCACCATATGTTCCAAAGGGAGGTTTTGTACCCTTCATGTCACTGTTATCTGGGTGGTTTTGGGCCCTTTATACAGCATGCTCCTGGTTCACCTTTCTTCTTTCGCTTCTATCTCTGCAACCGCCACTGTCTACCACTTATAGTAGCTCCCTTCTGCTGCATGCTTGTCTCAATCTATAGCCCTTTCTTAGTGGAAAGTAGATAGTCATTTATAAGCATTGATGGTCAATCATGACATTTTCATTCTATTTTATGTTACAAAAATGATAACACATCCAATATACTTCATATCTCTTTCTGCTACCCTTTTACTCAGGCTCAGGGATTTACCAACAAAAACTTCTGTGGTGTGCTTCTCCACCTATCCACACCCCTTCCTATAACTGCTTTCTGGTCCAGAGCCATTTTGGGACGTTGTGAAGCCTAAAAGGTTGGATTTGAGTAAATGGAAGCTTTGTTATAAATGCTTAGATGACCTACAGCAGTGGTTCTAATACTTTGCACACATTGGAATCATGGGGGCGTCGTTAAACACATCGCTGGACCCCATCCTGAGTTCCTGTGGCAGCAGGGCCTAGGGTAGGCTTGAGAGTTTATGTCTCTACACTTTCCCAGGTGACGCTGCTGCTGCTGGTCCAAGGACAACATTTTGAGACCCACTGACCTCTAGAGTGGTTCTCCACCTTGTCTGTATAGTGGAGTAACCTACGGCACTTCAGAAAACAATACTGGTGCCCAGTTCCATCCCTACACCGATTAAATCTGTTTTTCTGGTGGTTTGAGTTGAAACAAGATACACCTATATTTTTTATTTATAAAAGCTCCCCAGACATTCTAATGTACAGTCAAAGTTGAGAACCACTGATCTAGACCATCTAATTACCAATTATGATTGAAGTAAAAGGCAAAAATAATTAATACAAAAGGTGTTATTTCACAAAAAGAGTACCATGTACATAATAGCTATAGACTATGAATGAAATAAAAAATGTCTAATATTCCTGACAGACTCCAAATCAGAGCTTGGTCCATAAACACAAAAGCACAAGGGGCCCATGGCAGACCACAAACAGAAACAGGATGCTTTTAGGGGAACACTTGGCTTACAGAAATAATGCAGAAAAACTTCAGTTTCTCTGCATTCATTTTTCCCTGAATTCTAGAGAGGGGGGAAAAGGAGGAGGATAGAAGGAGTAGAAAGAGGGAATAAAGAGCACAGACAGACACACACAGATTACAAAACTCTCTGGACTCAGTAGTACGTCTTTCATCTGTGTACCAAGTAATATACGCAGGGATTTCACAGCTGCACTGTATACAATAGTCAAAGACATTCAATCCTGCAATAATTTTGCCTGCTTAGCCAGACCTCAGCAAACTAGAGGGTGGGGCTAGTCTCCCATACACTTAAAGTGGAAAAAAGGCAGGTGAGTCATCTCTCTCACCAAGGAATGCAATACTAGAAACGGGTAGGGAAGCCAATGTTAGACTTTCAAGGTAGCATGCATGTACTGCAGAGTTAGACAGTATATAGAGTGAGACATCAGACATTACATCAGACAGAGAAACACTAGACAGAGACAGTAAATCACCACGTAAATAATGCAATAATCTCATGAGGAGTTAAAGAAAAGCAAATTAATATCACTCAAGCTAGCAAAAATGAAGTTCAAATAGTGAATTAAGCACAGATACTTATATTCACTACTTCCTGAGACAATCTTGAAATAATAATAAAAAATTAAAAGGAAGAAACAGGAAAGGGGCCTTCCGTGGACAAGAGATCTCAACAACTCTTGGGAGGATAGAAAACAGACGCTTCAGTAATAAGCAATGTGTCAAAGCATGGAAGCCGTTATTTGAACTACAGAGTGAGTACGCTGAGGCAGAAAGGTGTCCTGCACACAGAACCTCGGGGAGGCTGGGGATGGGAAACAGAGATTCACCGAGAGTTTGCATAATGGAACTGTCGACCCTCTCCTCGCTCCTGCCAGACGGGTTGGAAGTCAGATGTCCCACCAACCACAGAACAGGGGTCTTTTCTCAGGCAGTGGTCCTCAGCAGCAGCATCGCCTGGTGGGTTTGCTGTGACACAGACCATGGGCCCCTCCCACTCTTTCTCACGGCAGCGGTGTTTGCCAGGGTGGGGGAGAAGGGAGTGGGAAGTGACTGCTAGGGATTTCCTTTTGAAGTGATAAAATATAAAATTAGATTGTGGTGATGACCGCACAACTTTTTGACTATAGTAAATACTACTTATTTTAAAAATGTTTTTTACTTTTGATTTTAGAGAGAGGGGGGAGAGAGAGAGAAAGAGAAGGAGAGAAACATCAAGAGAAACTCAATCAGTTGCCCACCATACCCGCCCTGACTGGGGACTGAACCCACAATCCAGGCATGTGCCCTGACTGGGAATTGAACCAGTGACCCTTTAGTTTGCAGGCTGACACCCAACCAACTGCGCCACACTGGCCAGGGCAAATTGTGTGTTTTTAAAGAGTGGATTTTATGGTATGTGAGTTTTAGCTCAGTAAAGTTGTTCTTAAAAAATCATTTACTCACCTGCACATAGGGCTCTCAAAGAAGCCCACCAAATAGATCTGAACAACCATCAAACCATGTCTCCCCTTGTCTTCCCTATGCTGAACACACTCAGTTTCTTTACTTGTTTCTTTAGGCCGTGATGTCCAGATCCCTCTTATCCTGCCTGTTGTCCTAAAGTCAGACGGGATTCAAACTCACAACTGTGTCATACAAAGTCTAATGAAAGATTCTAAGTATTTGGAAATGGATAAAGGAACAGGACAGAGAAACTAGAGAGTTTTCTTGCTTCTGATAATTCGGCTAAATAAAATTCATTCAAGGATAACGTATCAAACATAACATAAAAGTACCAAAAGACAACTTCCATAGCCAAATATAAATAACATGTACTGGAGTAACTAAAAGATTATATACCATAAAATGCTATAATAATGGGGAGAAAAAGTACTAACTTGGTTTCTGTTATTCCAAGGAAAGAAAAGCAACAGAATCCAAACCAAATATAATAGCCAGTGCTCATTAAATATGAATGCCATTTTAAAATGCACTCTCATGTAATCATTCTACTGATAAGGTTACTCTAAATTCAATTTAACCCAGGCCAGGTGAAATTTCCTTGCCATGTGCTCTTCTTGCCCTCAGGACAATCTCTTTTTATAACGGCAAACACATTTCTAATTTCTCACTTAATGCCTGTCCTGCTCATCAGAGTCCTGAAGATTGGGATCTCATCTCTGTATCCCAGCACCTAACCTAGTGTTTGGTACACAACTGGCTCTCAAAAAATATTCAATTGAATTGAGATTGATTTTTGAGCCCTGAATCAGGCATGTGGTAGTAACTGAAACTAACAAAGAGGAACAAGATACAGTTTGAAGAATTTACAAGCTAATAGGAAGATAAACATAAAACCAGATACTTTCAATATTTTTTTATAAATAGAATTGCGAGAAACCCTTTTTCAACAGGTATTTAAGTCTTTATTTTGTATTTAGTAACAAAAAATAACATACAGTCCCTAAATTCAAAAGCTGAAGAATCTAAGCTATAGGGGGGAAAAAAATCAATGATTTCAGAGTTACAAAATAGATAAAAATAAAGCAACCTGGACATACAGAACAAGGGCGTTTAACAAGAAAGACAGGGTAGTGGTGGAGATTCTGGGTGAGATCACTTTTAAGCCAAGTTTAAATGGATAGGCAGCAGTTAGCTGGACAAAGGCATGGGAAAGACACTGGGTAGAAAAACAAGATATGCAAAAAAACATAAATACGTGAAGCAGGATGATGTGATTGGAATATTATAAGCAGCTTTGACGAGCCGAAGCAAAGGGAAGTGGAAGCGAATGACTGAAGGAAAACCAAGGGTTGCAAAGAGAATTTGGAATAACATCCACACAGCCACCTCCACAAAAGGATGACGGTGCATTTTAAAGATAGGAAATTCAGAAGGAAAATAAGTAGACTCGGGGTGTAAGATGATGAATTCAGCTTTGAACGTGTTGAGGGCGTGACACGACAGCCAACTGGAGAAGACAACGGGCACTTCAGTCCACAGGCGGGAGCGGAGCGGACCCCTGTTAGAGGGAGATGTCACCCCACAGCGGCTTGCTTTGACCACCACCCTGCTACGTCTAGGTTTTTCCTATTGTCCTTCCACACCAACGATTTACTTCTTCATTAAAACTTCCAATTACTTAGCTTTACCACTTTTTCCATCATCACCCTCTACTCCTATTTCCTCACTTTGCTCCTTACCAAAGCATAGATTCCTTGATCTATCATTATAACCTTCTGTACGTATCTACTTCCATCAAATTCACTTGGCAATACCCAACCCTTGATTAATCCAAATATTTATATACTCGGTATTGTACACACAAGCAAGCTAACTATTCCCACAAATGAGCCTCTGCACTTGCTGCTCAATTGGCCTGAAATTGTTCATCTCCTGGCTACATCACACAAATAGTATAACTGGTAAGGTGATAATGAATAAAGTTCCTGAGACATTTATACCAGTAGTCTGTTAATTCGCATTTCTATCTAAATAGGGTTAAATTCTAACATAAATAGTACACTGAAAGAAGAATCCTCTGTGTTTTAAGGTCCCTCCTTCAAGAGAACAGCATAAAGAAACATCATTATTCACACACAATCAGGAAACAGTAAAGTAATTAAAGATCTCAAAGTTTCACGGTGGTGCTTCCATGAAATAGAGTAAAAAGAGAGATTAACATAAACTTATCTCCTATTGTGGGATCAACTTTATAGTAGAAACAGCAGAGGAAAATTTCAGAAGAAAGAGAATTTGTGCTTTACAAATTCAACCTGATGATACTTACTGAAATCTATTTTTATAGATATAAACTCTTTAGAACACTATTTATAATCTGTAAGATAGACATGTATGAAAAGAGCTACAAACTAGCTAACTGTTAAAATGAGAGAAACTCTTTACTTTTGGACACGAAATACTTAAGTAGTATAAGAGAACAGAAAAAGAGAAAAATAATTTTTATGGAGAGAACAAAAAGAAGGAGTCAAGAAGCAAGTGATATTTCAGCTGAGCCTTGAGGAATGAGTTACGGCAAAGGGAATCTGATGCCATAGGAGGAGCTTTAGAAACACAGAGGTACATGAAAACGTACGGCATGAATTAAACAGCCACAATCAAAAAGATCTTGCAAATCAATGAGTATATGTTAACAAAGTTCAGATAAGCATCTAAATATCAAGTGGATGAAGAACAAAAAAGTGACAGAGGATGGAGAGACAGACGCACACCAGTTACAAGGATACCTCAGTCTGACTCATATGCTTCCATTCTCACCACAGCCACTACTGAACAGGATGAGCAAATCCTGACTATGAGGGTTTCATGGCCTCTGAGCTCAGCATCTGAACTGATGAGATAATCCACAGGAATGAGTTTAGGATTGCTCATACCAATAGCAAAACAACTAATTACTCAAACTAGAATGAAATCAACTAAAAGCCTGAACTGATTCCCCCCTCCAAAATAGAAATAGCTAATGTTTTCTCATTATGAAAATAATAAACACTATTTTTTCCAATATGAAAAATAGACAAGTTTCAGAAAGAAAATAAAAATTAGAGCTAGCCATTGCTATTGAATATTGATTTTTCCAGATTTTTTCCTACTCATACATACACATATGGTGTAAAAAACTGAAATCACACTCTACTTTGTTTCATAACCACTTTTTTGTTTCTTTTAACAACGTGATGTAAAGCTTTAATTCATTGTTTGGTTGAATCACAATTAACTCTCAATTTATTGCCAGGTCCCTTATGTCCACTTTTAATTTTTGAGTTTCTTTGTTGAGAAGTTTAAACTAAACTTAAAAATTAGTATTTCACGACTTTTATACTTTTTTAGAGACTGTATCTGTTTACTCAAGCAGCTGTAGCAAATTACCACCAACTGGGGGGCTCAAAAATGACAGAAACTTACTCTCTCGCAGCTGTGGGGACAGAAGCCCGAAACTGAAGTGCTGGCAGAGCCATGCTCCCTCGGAAGGTTCTAGGGAAGAGCCCTTCCTCGCCTCCTCCTAGTTGCTGGCAGCGCTCAGCAATTCTTAGTCTTCCTTGGCATCATTTCGATCTCTGCTCCTGCCCTCGCAGGGCCCTCTTCGCTCTGTGTGCACCTCCTCTGAGCCTTTGTATACAAAATCTCCCTCTCCTTCGTCGGATAAAAATACTAGTCATTAGATTTAAGGCCTATGCTAATAATCAAACACTTCAATTTGATTATATTTGCAAAGACCTTATTTTTTTTTTTTTACAAATTTGTGTTGTTTTATTTATTTTTTGAAAGATTTTATTTATTTATTTTTAGAGAGGGGAAGGGAGGGAAAAAAAGGGGGAGAGAAACATCAATGCATGGTTGCCTCTTGTGTGCTCCCTACTGGGGACCTGGCCGGCAACCCAGGCATGTTCCCTGACTGGGAATTGAACCAGTGGCTCTTTGGTCCTTAGACTGGCACTCACTCCACAGAGCCACACCAGCCAGGGCTACAAAGACCATATTTTAGAATAAGATTGCAGAGTTGCACAGCGGAAGCGTGCTGGGCCCATAAAATAAGGTTGCATTCACAGGACTTGTCTTTCGGGAGGACAAATTCAAGCCACTACAGAGATCAGCCAAAAGACAGAAAAATTATTTTTTTCTTCTAATAGAATAAAACCCACTGAACCTTTAGATGCACATGGGAATGAATCTAAGATGCACATGGGATTTCCTGTACACTGAAACATTTTTCTATTTCAACATCCTAGAAATTATTTTATCATCAATTACTCCTAATTAGGTTAAAAACGAGTAATTATGAAAATAGAAGAATGATGGATGCCTAACATAAATAGTAGTGAATGAGAGAAAGATGCATATTGGGATAAATCATTACCATTACATCACCTTCAATTTTCTCACCGTAGTATACAAAGTACCAACCCCAGAGAAATGAAAACATGTTCACACAGATACTTGTACTCAGTGTTCACAGTAACATCACTCGTAATAGACCAAAAGCAGAAACAACCCAAATGTCCATTACCTGCTGAGTGGATAAACAAATGTGGCATACTCATAATGGAAAGTTATTTGACAATAAAAAGGAATGAAGTACTGATACATGCTACAACATGGACGCACACTGAACATACTATGCAAATTGAAAGAAACCAAGCACAGAATGCAATACAGGGGTGGGCAAAAGTAGGTTTACAATGGTAATACAAGTAAATGATACAATAATAAATAATAATACAAGAGTAAACTATGTACTCGCAACTGTAAATCTACCTTGCCTACCCCTGTACATTGTATGATTCCATTTATGTGAAAAACCAGAATAGGCAAATCCATGGAGCCAAAGCACAAAGCAGATGATTAATGGTTGCCTAGGGTAGGAGGGATGATGGGTAGTGAGTGCTAATGGCAAAAAAGTTTATTTTGGGGTGATAAAGATATTCTTAGATTATAGTGATACTTGAACAACTCTGAAAATCTACTAAAACCCACTGAAATGCACATTTTATTTTTTGTGTAATTAATATTTTATTAAAGAAAAATTTTTTCATGACTGACTATATACTTTTTATTTTCTTTTTTGTTCACTATAAATTGGTAATTTATGGTAAGTAAATTCCTTCTCAATAAAGCAGTTTTAAAATTTTGGGTTTGCTATGCTTAAATTCATATTAATATTAAAGTTAGTTTTCACTATTTCCTTATTTCACTTCTGTAAATTATTCATAAGATGGCTTAAAAATATTTATTAACAATAAAAAATAATAAGGTCCAGCTCTGGCTGGGTGGCTCTCTGTTGGCTGGAGCATCATCGTACGTGAAAAAGTTGCGGGCTGATTTCTGGTTAGGACACATATATATCTAGGTTGCAGGTTCAATCCCCAGTCAGAGCTTGTACGCGAGGCAATTGATTCATATTTCTCTCTCACGTTGATGTTTCTCTCTTCTTCTCTCTCTGCTCCCTCCCCTTCCTCTCTCCTCTCTAAAATCAATAAACATATCCTCAAGTGAGGATTAAAAAAAAAAAAAAGGACTAAGGTCCATTACCCCAGATGGTAAATGATGACTATTTTCTAGGTATACTGAGGGTTAACCAATCTCGTTAAACAGCCATTTAGGTTGTTAGTAATTTTTCAATAGTATAAATAAAGTTGCTTTTAACATTTTTGTTTACACATCTTGACAGAATTGCCAGAACATTTCCTTAAGGAAAATTCCTAGATATGAAATTCTTGATGAAAAGGCGTATCTCCAGAGAAGCCATGCCTATTTATGTCTCCAACAGCAATGTTAAAAGAAAAGCATCAGTTTTATCTTGAAACAGGCTTGACTTCAGAGCTTAGCAAAAAAAAAATCCCTAATAAGGAAAAAACACCTGTAACAAAATGCCAAAATAAACAAAACATAACCACCACCAACAACAAAATGATAAAAAACTTCAAGCTTTCCTCCAAATCTGGCTTTTACTGATAAGAAATGAAAATTTTTATTAGATGACATATCTTAATTATAGGTTTTGCAATTTAGAACATTTTGAATTCTCTCAGAATAAAAGAATACAAATTATATTTGTAGGCAGAATATAATAAAAACAATTACTTAAAAAATTGTAGCTTTTTGGCTCTCTGAGCAGGACCATGGCGGTCAGCAAGAACAAGCACCTCAAGAAAGGTGGCAAAAAGGGAGCCGAGAATGAAGTGGTCGATCCATTTTCTAAGAAAGATCGGTATGTGTGTGAAAGCACTGCCATGTTCAACAGAAGAACTATTGAAACCTCTCGCCATGAGAACTCAGAGCACTAAAACTGCATCCGGCGGTTGTGTTTTAGAAGTAAGCCCAGCTGATCTACAGAATTATGAAGTTGCATTTAGAAAATTTAAGCTAATTACTGAGGATGTTCACAGCAAAAACTGCCTAATTTCCATGGCGTGGATCTTACCCGTGACAAAATGTACTCCATGGTCAAAAAATGGCAGACCATGATTGAAGCTCATGTTGATGTCAAGAAACCAGTGGTTATTTGCTTTGCTATTCTTTGTTTGTTTTACTAAAAACCACAACAATCAGATGCAGGAGACCTCTTAGGCTCAGCATCAACAGGTCTGCCAAATCCAGACGATGATGATAGAAATCATGACCTGAGAGATGCCTGCTGACAAATGACTTGAAAGAAGTGGACACTTAAACTGACTTCAGATGCCATTGGAAAAGACACAGAAAAGGCTTGCCAATCTATTTATCCACTCCATGATGTCTTTGTTAGAAAATTCAAAATGCTGAAGAAGCCCAAGTTTGAATTGGGAAAACTCACGGAGTTTTGTGATAAAGGTAGCAGTTCTAGAAAAGCTACTGGGGATGAGACAGGTGCTAAAGTTGAACAAGCTGATGGATATGAGCCCCCAGTCCAAGAATCTGTTTAAAATTCAGAATTTCAATGGTGACAAGAAATCCTATTTGTGATGAAAAAATAAAATAAAATAAAAACCATATTACAGATCTGTCTGCTGAGAAGGTTTGGAAACAATAATCTCCCATGGCAGCAAAATACCCAGTGACTAAATCTTGGTTCCTATTTACTATTTTCTCATGAAAGAAACCAGGGCTCTTTGGAGAAAACTTTTTACATGACTGACTATGCACTTTTTATAGTCACTGATTCTAGGGCCAGAGTAGGGAAAATTTAAAAATAAGCCTGTGATATTGCCGAAACTTGGAAGCAACCAAGATGTCTTTCAGTAGGTGAATGGATACAGAAACTGTGGTACAATATATACATATAATGAAATATTACTCAGTGTTAAAAAGAAATGCGCTCTCATGATATGAAGAGACATGGAGGAAACTTAAATGCATATTACTAAGTGAAAGAAGCCAATCTGAAAAGACTATATATTGTATGATTCCAATTACATGACATTCTGGAAAAGGCAAAACTTTGGAGACGGTAAAAAGATTAGTGGTTGCCAGGAGTTAGGAGGAAGGGAAGGATGAAAAAGAGGAATACGGAGTGCTTTTAGAGCCGTGAAACTATTCCGTACAATACTATAATGATGGATATGCGTCATTATACATTTGTCCAAACCTATAGGATATATAATACCAAGGATGAACCCTGATGTAAACTATGGACTTTTAATGATGATAATGTGTCAGTGTAGGTTCATTAAGTATAACAAAACAAACACATGTATAAATCAATCAATCAATCTGAGGTGTCTTATAGTACCAGAGAATAAGGAAATACTCAAAAAGCAAAAGGGCAGGGGCAGCTCAGAGGGATACAGGAGCCAACCTGAAAGAGTTCCCAACAGCTATAAAACTAAAACAGTTTGAACAACAAAATAAGTAACACAGGATTGAGGTATAACCCAAATTGTAAACTAAATACATATAAATCCATCCTGACATAAATGATTACATAAATAAACATAAAAAGGTAAAGAGACAACAAATCTTCCTTACAGAAGAATTCTGAATACTCCCACTCCTTGGAGGTGGCGTTTAATTCCATCTCCCACTTCCCAGTCCTTCTGTGACTAGGCCTCATGACTTACTTCCCAAGAATAGAGCAGAGAAAGGGACAAAAAGTACGTTTTCAGTAGAGAAATTTGGCAAATACTACCTTATCCAAATAATCAAATGTAATATCACCATATGGATATCATGCATCCCCTGATATGATGTGATGAGAAGAACATTTTGCCTCTGTGGTATTCTCCAAAATCCACATAACTCCAATCTGACCATGAGAAAAACAAATCCAGACTGGGACATATTTTGCAAGTCATGAGAAACGAGGAAAGACACAAAAACTGTTACA
The DNA here is from genome assembly GCA_004026765.1 of Micronycteris hirsuta. Classification (NCBI taxonomy): domain Eukaryota; kingdom Metazoa; phylum Chordata; class Mammalia; order Chiroptera; family Phyllostomidae; genus Micronycteris; species Micronycteris hirsuta. The sequence goes on along the minus strand of PVJI01005986.1, from coordinate 71,780 downwards.
GACTAGAAGAGAGTGGGGAAATATTACAACTAAATGTAATGTGGTGCCCTGAAATGGATCCTGGTAAACAAAAAAGGCACTGATGGGAAACTGGTAAAATCCAAATTAGTTAATAGTAATGTACTAACACTGGGTTCTTAGCTGTGACAAATGTACCATGGTAATGTAAGGTGTGTTACCTATGAGAAACTGGGCAAGAGGTATAATAAAAAGTCTGCACTATCTTTGTAACTTTTCTATATTTAAAAATTGTTCAAAAGTAGCCCTGGCTGGTGTGGCTCAGTGGATTGAGCACCAGACTGTGAGCCAAAGGGTTGCTGGTTCGATTCTCACCTGGGCACATGCCTCGGTTGTGGGCCGGGTCCTTGGCTGTGGGCATGTGAGAGGCAATCGGTCAATGTATCTCTCACACATCAATGTTTCTGTCCCTCTCTTTCTCCCTCCCTTCCCATCTCTCTAAAGATAAATAAATAAAATCTTTTTAAAAATTATTCAAAAATAGAAAGTCTATATAAAAACAACAACAAAATTAACTTTTAAAATGAAGCCATAAACCCACTAAACCAACATGAATATCCTTTTGGAAAATGTTAACCTTTTAAATTTAACTACCATTTACTCTACTTTAAAAGTCTGCTAAATAAAATTTAAGAAAAACAAAGCTAAGGGAAAGAAAACTAACAATTTCTTATTGGAGATTAAATATTGCATTAATCTGAGACATGATGTACTGTATATTAATAGTCCTAGAAATATGCATATTAAACTAGGAACATTTGACTGACATTATTAGAAACACTCCATAACACATTAAAAAATATAAAAACCTCATATTCTGCCAATTTAATCTTCTGTCAAGTTTCACTGTACACTGTGTTCTGTGCTTCGCTGCACTTTACTGGGAAAGAGGGAACATATTTAATCCACTAGTGACATTATAATAGAGAAACCAACATTTCATAAATTTACATCTTTCATGTATTATGAAATATGAGAAGATAGATAACTTTGTAGATAAAACCACTGTACAGATAAAATAAATGAATATTTAAAGGCTATTAAAACAAGGCTATCCAAAACTTGGATATAAGGCCAAAAGGTAGACAGCATGTGATTTCAATATAATATGGGGACACAGACTCATATCAAATAACCCACTCAGAGGTTAATTAATTACTTAGAGGAAGGTACTTACTCAATTATTCTATTTTCATTGAATTAATATCCCAGATTAACAAAAATTATATGTAAACTTGTAGATTTTGTCGAGTAGAGTTGTAAACAATTTGTCAGAACACAAAATTCCAAAGGTCAGTGTTCATTGGTCTGCAGGACATTAACCAGTTTGTAACTAACTAGCAATCTTATTCTAAAATTCCTTTCTAAAATTGTCTATGAATACACAGCTCATCAAATGCTCTTTGAACTAGCCTTACTATTTTACTTATTCCCTCAGTAATAAATAAAATACTTGATACATGTTAACTTAATATTTGAATGAGTCATATTTTATTTTTTAAAATTACACTTTGACAGACATAAGAAACTGGTCAATTACTGGAGGCAAAAATATATAATGGGGTTAAGACAGTCTCTTCAACAAGTGCCCTTGGGAAAATTGGACAGATTCACGAAAAAAAATGAAATTAGAAGACTTTCTTAGACCATATAAAAAAATAAACTCAAAATGAATTAAAGATTTAAATGTGAGACCTGAAACTACAAACCATAAAACACCCAGAAAAAAACATAGGCAATAAACTCTTTGACATCACTCTTCACAATAACTTTTTGGCTATGTCTGCTGAGCAAGGAAAACAAAAGAAAAAAATAAACAAATAGGTCTGCATCAAACTACAAAATTTCTGCACAATGAAGGAAATCATCAACAAAACAAAAAGACATCCTAGTGAATGGGAGAATATATTCACCAATGATACATCCAATGAGGAGTTAATGTTCAAAATATATAAAGCTATTCATATAGCTTAACACCAAAACAAACAAAAACCCTCAAATAATCCGATTAAAAAATGGGCAGAGGACCTGAACAGACATTTCTCCAAAGAGAACATACAGATGACTAACAGACATATGAAAAGATGCTCACTATCACTAATTATCAGGAAATGCAAATGGAAACCACAATGAGATATCATGTCACACCTGTCAGAATGGCTACCATCAATAATTCAACAAACAACAAGTGTTGGCGAGGATGTGGAGGAGGGGAACCCGCATACACTGTGGGTGGGACTGTAAATTAGTGCAGCCACTATGGCAAACAGTATGGAGATCCCTCAAATAATTAAAACCACACCTGCCATACAACCTGGCAATTCTACTTACGTATTTACCCAGAGAAAATGAAAACACTAATTTGAAAAGATACTTGCACCCCTATGTTCATTGCAGCATTACTAGTAATAACCAAAATATGGAAGCAATGTAGCTGTCCATCAATAGATGAATGGATAGATAAGAGGTGATATATATAGGAGTGGGCAAAAGTAGGTTTACAGTAATTAATAAAGTAGATTTATAATAACTAATAAATTATGATATAAGAGCGAACTTTGATTCACATACTCAAAACTGGACACCTAATTTTGCCCACCCCTGAATAATACACACAATGAAATATTACTAAGCAATAAAACAGAATGAAATCTTGTCATTTATGACAACATGGATGGGCCTAGAGGGTTTTATGCTAAGTAAAATAAGTCAAACAGAAAAAGACAAATACTGTCTCATTTCACTTATATGTGGAATCTAAAAAAAACAAAACACATAAACAAAACAGAAGCACACCTATAGATATACGAAATAAGCTGATGGTTGCCAAAGGGGAGGGTGTGTGAAGGGATAAAAATAAAATAATTTATATTAAACTTTTTAAAAAACTACACTTTGTCAGGCAGTAGGTACTTTCCGTGACACGCCTGACGAGGTCCTCCCCCCACACGGCTCTGCAGATCCTACAGTCTCACAGGGCCTTTGTGATGATAGTTTTTCTGTATAGTATTCTAATAATATTATCAATTATTTAGTTATTGAAATTGTCAAATAACATATTTCTGCCTCAAAGATAAATCAGAAAGAAGCTAAGTAAAGTATTTGTTATTTTCAAGAGTATTTTTATTCCACTATTGACTTTTCCATCCTGAGTAAAGTATGTAAAAAAAAATAAACATGAACACTATTCTATTATACTTCTCCTGGGTTTTCCCAGCTGTACACTTTAAAAACAATGGGAAGCATATAAAGATTCCCTTGTTTTCACTGAAGCCATTTCTTCAAGAGATTTTTAAGTCTCAACCTCCGCATGAGAAAACAAAGATGCATAAAAGAGACTCAGTATTTGTTGAGTCAGCATTAAGAAATTACTCACAAAATCACAGAACATAGTCCTTAGACAGGACTTTAAAAATCTTCCTATCCAATTCCTTGTTTTAAAGAAAGAAAAGCTGGAGCCCTGGCGGGATACCGCAGGTGGTTTAGAGTGTTGCCCTGATACACCGAGGTTGCGGGTTCATCCCCGGTCAGGACACATACAAGAAACCACCATGAATGTATAGATAAGTGGAACAACAAAGCCTCCTCTCTCTCAAATCAATAAATTTAAGAAAAAGAAGAAGAAAAGTAAACTGGGCTGAAAGGGGTATAGAGACTTTCCAGAGATTTAAGAGTCACTAAAATTAATGTGATCTAACTTCTAGGACTTTCTAATTTGTCATATGTCTCTCATGACGACTTTGTTGCTTAATTTTCTTTATGTAAACCAATCATTTAAAATATTTTTCTATTTGTTTCGAGTACCTTTCTTTTTTTTAATGAAATGGGCTAATTCCTGGTTCAAGTGCGAACTATAACTTTATTTTCATAACATGATTAATTATACTTAAATTTTCACTATTAAAAATATAGTAAAATTTTAAAAATTGGGCCTGGCTGGTGGAGCTCAGTGGATTGAGCACAGGCCTGTGAACCAAAGGGTCACAGTTCGATCCCCAGTCAGGGCACATGCCTGGGTTGCAGGCCAGGTCCCCAGTAGAGGGCTTGCAAGAGGCAACTACACAGTGATGTTTCTTGCCCTCTCTTTCTCCTTCCCTTCCCCTCTCCCTAAAAATAAATAAATAAAATCTTAAAAAAATAAAAAGTAAATTGTAGCTTCGTATTTCCAGTGTTACATTTTTCACTAAAAAGTCCAGACTAATGTGACTTTTATAAAGTAAGATTGTCAAGTCAATCTGAATATACTTTTGTTGAATCCAAGTGGGCTAATAAAAAACACAGATTTCAATTTTTAGGTTTCAGCATTGGGAAAGGAAGCATCATTTCACTTTCACTCAACCCGTAATCAGCAGTGCGTTAAAGCGAAAGAGAAAAGAAGACTCTGTACCCTGACATCACTTCCAGGTGAAGTTGTCCCGAGACAGTTAAGAAAGCAGGAACATCGAAGAAGTTCTCTTCAGGTACCTTTATTTTGCTTGAAGGCTGCAAATGAAAACCACAAACCACAAAAAGCTATTACATGCTTTGATCATTTTTCACACTCACATATGTACCACAACTAAAAATCATAATGCAATTAAACAATGTGAGGCCAGGTCATTCTCATAAAAATAAAGGCAGTTCTCAGCACACACCTAAGAGAAAAATGGCTGCTTGGGAAGTGCTTAGGTCAAGGAAGTTTGCTCCATATTTTCCAAACATACAACAAGCAAATGAAAAATGCTTCTGTCACAAAATAAATTTCTCCCTAAAAAGTGATTCTGAGTGAGGGTCAAACCAAGGCAAAAGATTATAAATTAAACATTTTAAATGTGGATAATTATAGAATCTCTTAAAATTCTGACCTATGATTAAGACTTAATTTTCTCAAGGAAATAGCCTCTAGAGCTGTTATTATTATTAATAATAATGCTTTTAATATAGATTTTTATAAACACATTATAAACTTTTAAACACATTATTTCATTTAATTGTCACTACTTCTAGGAGGTAAGAGTGGGACCCTACCTTTAAAATACATAAATAATTAGATTTAAAAATCTTTATGAACTTACAACATAGATAGAGTGATTATTCTATTTGAAATGGGTAGTAAACGAGCTAACCAACATTTGTAACAGTTAAAAAAAATTATTTGGAAGTCACACAATTTAAATAGTATAATTAAGAAAGTTCCTGGATCAAGTTATGACTATTATACCATTTTTTTTTAAAGGAGCCAGGTAATTTACTAACTATTGTATTTCCAATTGTGTATTTATTTGAAAGTGTTTTACTGTAATGGTGCAGTTACTATAAAAAATAAGTCAATTTTAAATATGCAATAGAAGATGTAAGACTCCTTTTAAGACAGTTATAGAAACACATGAAATGAAGGTATTATATTTAATTCCACTGGTTGTTTTAAAAACATTGCATATCATATACAGATATGCATGTGTATTAATGAGAAATCTAGTGCAAAATTTACCAATTGGAATCATTCACTTATTTTATAACTGGCTATTATTTTTCAAATCTACTTTGATATTGGTTTTAAATGTTCTGTCATTGCCTTTTAAATAATGATAATATAATGATATTAAATGTACCAAATTTTAGATTTCCTTCAAATATTTATCAATTTTTATAAATTAAATTTATTGGGGTGACATTGGTTAATAAAATTATATAAGTTTCAAGTGTACCATTGTTCCTTTATAAAAATCCATCTTTAAAATCCCATTATCACTGAAAGAATATTATTTCCAAGGACTTAACTATTCAGGACTGAACTATTTGACTTGACACATGTTAGGGTTTCAAAATAAAAGATACGTTCTCTGATATTTCTTTATTATTTACTAAATAATTATATTTCAGATAAGGCCCCATATATATGAATATTATATTTTCTCCTTTCCTTCACCTTTTTAGTCTATAATTTGTACTGGAATTTCATCCCAACTTCTCTCTTCCTGTACATATAAAAAATTCTAATTTTTATGACTAGATTTTAGCCTTTCATAACTTCGATTTGTACAAAATGGAATCTGACCTTTTTACACCTCTTAAATCTAACTTATATTTGAATAGGTACAAACATAACACTACTTCATTATGCCTTCCAATGTCATATGTGATATTTACACACTGAAATTCATACTACTTTTTAATTAATCACTTCCTTTATTTCTCCTTTTATTACAATTAATGTATCTTTTTTTTTTATTATTTATTTTCAGAGAGAGGAGAAGGGAGGGAGAAAGAGCAATGTATGGTTGCCTCTCACATGGTCCTCATTGGGGACCTGGCCCGCAACCCAGGCATGTGCCCCAACTGGGAATTGAACCAGGACCCTCTGGTTCCCAGCCCGCGCTCAATCCACTGAGCTACACCAGCCGGGCTAATGTATCATTTTTTTTTAAAACTTCTGTGTGTATTAAATTATACTTCCTATAAATTTTATTTCAGGATACTAAAGGAACATTATAAAACATTTGTTTTAAAAAGTAATTGCTGAGAGTCATATCAACAAAAATGATGGGTTGGGTAGTTCCAAAGGTCTGTCCCTCCACAGAGAAACTTTAAAAAATGAGTAGAAACCATCAGAATTAACCATGGGAAACTGGAAAATAGTCACAAGTTTATAGTGACCAAAAAATGCCGAATTAAGAGGAAACTAAAATGGTAGACTCCACCCGACAAGAGCAGACCGCACATCCTTCTCCAGTGCACAATGCGGACGCGATGCTGCCACACACAGGATTCTCCAGCGTAGCTAACAGTGGTTGATTCTGGGGGAGGAACTAGATCACTGGGGGACAAAAGTGGGATGGAATCCTTCTGTACTGTTAAGTGGTATCTTTTGAACTACAAACTACATCACCTACTCAAAAAATAAGTTTAAAGTAACATTTTAAAAAAGTTGGATTCTGAGGCATTGTCAGCAAGTACTCAAAGTAAACAGTCTACTGGTTTTATTCCCTGTGTACTCTTTATTATATAAACAGTGACAATTTTATCTTTTGTCCTATAGAAGCATGGATTCCTTTGATCAGCATCAATAGAAAAATCAAAAAGCCAAGAACAAAGTATAGAACAAAGTCAAATACCAGAAAGAACTTAGGCTGTCAGAAAAATCTAACACTGCACTACTTAAAACGAAAAAATTGAATTAAAATTCAATAGTCGGGAAAGGCCAAGAGAAGAGGAGGCCAAATGATACTGAGTTTTTTGAGTAGAGATCAAGTTTATACATCTCGGTATGCTAAGCACCCAGCCCAGTGCCAAAGACAAGTAACTGTTCCATAAATTCTTGTTGACCACAAGAGCGATGCTAAGCGTGAGCAGAGGGGCTAGCAATCAGGGATCAGAGGAGACAAAGTCTGACGAACAAGCGAGGAAAGCACAAAAGGCGTGTGTGGCACACTCAGCCATAAGAGCTGCTAGCAAAGTGTCAAGGCTTTGCTGGTCTAAAAGGGCACTATTAGTGTTGTGTTTGTTTACAAACACAGGTACTGATAAGCAGGTAGTATAACAGAAAGAAATGATTTCTTATGTTAACTTTTATAACTATACTGCTTTTATTAGTTTTCTATTACTTTTCTAAGTAGAGCTGTAAATAGGTATTTTTCTGTGCTTTTTCTTCAATATCACCTTAACACCTCCAAGAATTTTAAAAAACGCAAAATGTAGAGAATGTATTTCCAACGAACACATAATTTATAGATACCCTACCTAATTAAATACAGTTTTCGGCTAAATGTAAAAGACATCTTCATTCTTTTGCCCAACTTCCCAACACCATCTACCTAATTCTGACATCCACCCTAATGCTTAAGATTACATATGTATATCTTCAATTTCATCTTCTTCTGCATTCTCAAGGATGTGGCTCACTCAGTTCCAAAGTAGCATACATCGATACATATTCTCTACAACCCTTCTGCTCTCTAACAAATCACCCCGTCACCTCTGGAACAGCTTCTTTATTTCCTTCTCTCTTTATGCTTGCAAGTCGCAAAATCACCCAAACCTACATCAAGCACTATAAGAGTTATAAACTTTAAAGTAAAAATCAACATAATCCTAAAAATGCCATGTTTCATTTATTTTAAAAAGTTTCTGAAGCAAAATATTGAGCTGGGTGATGGTATTTGGTTGTTTATTGTATTATTCTCGATACTTTTTAGTATGTTTAAAATTATTTAAGAACTACAGATCAATATTTACAGCTCTTAAAAATGTACAGCATAGTACTGTATGATCTCTGTGTCAATACTTTTCATTCTATTTCCTTCAAGCGTGAAATAAACTGTTTCTTATTCAGTTTCACTGTTCTTTTGTTTACTTACTAGTGTTACATACATTTTCATGAACAGTTGCTGTGTTTCACCTATCTGATGCACTAAATAGTCTATGGCTGCCCTGTAAATGTAATTATTACCTATTTCTGTAAGGGAAAATAAGTTCTAAGATCCAAAATAACCCACTTAAAAATGAACTTTCCAAAGGAATAGATTTCTCTGTACCTTAAAAAAAACAAGATAGCATAATAAATAAAACGAAAATGAAAGTATTTTATGTACTATCAAAACACCATAATGACAAAAATCAGTAAGTATGGTCCAAGTAATGAGATAATAAGAATTCTTGATGGTTTATGTTCAGAAAGACTTTTCACAAAGGCTCTGATTCCAAATATTTATTTCAGTACAGTACTTTAAAAAATATCTTTATATTCTTTTATATTCTACTATTTCTCCCAAATGAGAGAAAACGCTCAGTGGCTAAAAGACGTGTGTTAAAGACGGGGTAAGAGTCCACAAATTACGCTCCATAATTGTAAGAATTACAGAAATTACTATGGTGTGCCATAAATACCAGAAATTACCACAACATCATTATCCTGAAGTTCCACAAGAAAAAAACACGTATTTACATCACTCTACCTGCCACAATGTAAGTAAAAATTCTTCAACTTACTCCTGGTGGATACAATGATACGGCCGCCGAGCTGACCCAGCACCACCTACCTCAGTGAGTTGAGATACTACCTTTATATCTATCCATACAAACCTGGATCTATTGCTGAGCTTTTAGTTGTATTCCACTGGTTTATTTGTGCACCAATACCACATTATTTTAATTTAGTGACTTTACAGTATATTTTAATTTCTGATTTTTCAAGTTTTTTGATCATTGTATTCCTTAGAATTATTAACATTAATGAAGACTTTCCAAGCTCTCTCTCTCCATTGAGAAATAAATTGTGTTTCATCTCAAATGTAGATATCTCCCATATTTCCAGATATCTCCTACACTTCAATTCATTTTTCAACTGAACAAATATTTCGGTGACTACCATGTGCTAGGTATGAGGCTAGATGCAGGGTTACAGTAATGAATAATAAATAACATTTCCAAGGAACTACAATATTTTTTAATTTCATGGGTTAACACCATGAAACAAAAGAGATTTAATATGAAGCTTTCATCTTAAGAGATTTTGAAACTTGTGAATATGTTTGGAGGGGTTACATAGCCAAGTCCTAATTTACTCACTCATTAATCAGGGTAGTTTGTTAACAGTGGAAAGGAACTTCTAGAACTTCCCCCAGGTTTCTTACTCTAGGTGTACTAACACTCCACAAATAACTGGTGCTCAGATTCTGAAAGAACTAACTCCTGCTTTTTCAATGGCTGAGGGTGGGGTTGCTCATGTATGAACTATGTGATCCACAGAAAAAGGCTAAAAAGCAGTATTCTGGCCAAGCGCACTTAAAAGCAAGTTGATACTACTACACACCTATTAGAATGGCTAAAATCCACAACACTTATAACACCAAATGCTGGCGAGGATGTGGAGCCATAGAAACTCTCATTCATTTCTAGTAGGAACGCAAAATGGTACAGCTACTCTGGAAGACAGTTTGGCGGTTTCTTATAAAACTAAATATACTCTTGCCCCAAGACCCACAGCAATGACGATCTTTGGTATTTACCCAGAGGAGCTGAAGTCCACATAGATGTGTATAGCAGCTTTATTCACAATTGCCAAAACTCGGAAGCAACTAAGATGTCCTTCAGTGGGTGAATGGAAAAATAAACTATGGTACACCCATACAATGAAATTTTATTCAGTACTAAAAAGAAAAGAAATGAGCTATCAAGCCATGAAAAGACATGGAGGAAACAAATGCATATTACCAAGTGAAAGAAGCCCATCTGAAAAGGCTGCACGCTGCATGATTCTAACTGCAACTGACTCTCGAACCGCGCGGACCCACTCATACATGGGCTCCTATCCGTGTTGTTCAAGGGTCGACTGTATTTCCCTCCGTGGATGGGAATCTGCCCATGAATGCGGAGGGTGGACCTAAGTTATATGCAGATTTTCAACTGTGCGGTGGGTAGCACCCCTGACCCTCACATTGTTCAAGGGTCGACTGTATAGGACATTCTGGAAAAGGCAAAACTATGGAGACAATAAAGAGATCAGAGGCTGCCAGGGGCTGGGAAGAGAGGGAAGAACAGGTAGAACATGGAGGGTGTTTAGAGCAGTGAAGCTATTCTGTATGACACTATGATAGTGGATACATGCCATTATATATTTGTCCAAACCTATAGAATGCACAACACAGAGAGTGAACCCTAATGTAAACCATGCACTTTAGGTGATAATGCTGCATCAATGTAGGGAACAGGTAACAAACACAAGGCCCACAGGCTGAATCCGGCCCCCCACCTCGTTTTATCAGGCCTGGTACCTTGTTTCTACCCACTGGCAGTGCCAAGCTCCTTGCCCCTAGTTAGGGAATAATTACATTTATACAGTCCTAAAGTTACATTCAGCCCTTTGAAGGCAACCGTGAGGCTGATGTGGTCCCCGGTGAAAATGAGTTTGACACCCCTGCTGCAGGGTAATCAACTGTAACATTTGTACCACTCTGGTGCGGGAGGCTGATAGTGGCAGAGGCTCTGTATGCATGGGGCCAAGGTACATGAGAAATATTTACATCTTTGCTCAATTTTTCTGTCATCCTAAAACTGCTCTAAAAAGTAAAGTCTGTTTTAAAAGAAAAGCCAATCAGCATATGGATCTCTATGACCAATAATGCTATATCATTCATTTGCCAAAAGAAATGATCTCATTCCTATCAGTCTCAGCAAATATAAATGAGATAAAGGCTCAGACAGAATACAGGCAGGACCAGCAAGCTGAGGAGGTTGTTTGTATTCATATAGGGAACAACTCGATCTTCACTCTGGCTTCTTTACTGCAAAGACGAGACTCAGAAATAGAAATGTGGGGTTTTTTTTTTCTTGTTTTTATTTATGTTACACTTTGTAAATGTACCCAGAGGCTTCAGAATTAGATGATAAAACCAATAATTAAATAAACACTAAGGAACAGGGCTTACTTAATTATCACTATATCATCTAAAACATTCCTTATTAGGGACTTTGAAGCATAATATACCAGCAATAAGGGATATAATCTCACTGCATATAAACAAAAAATTCAATTTCTAAACATGTTAAAACTCTTAAAAAGGCAGTTTTTGAAGCAGGAGTTAGCAAGGTTTAAGGCACTTTAAAAATTGACAATTTACTTATGAGACATAATAGTATGTTTCTACCAAAAAGTGTTTACTAAAATACTACTAAAAGCCTGCTAATGTTATGTTTTTTCTCTAATTTTTCTATTGTAATATACAATGCACATGAAGAAAAGTACAGAAAATGCACAGCTTAATGATTTACCACAAAATAAATGCCGGTGAGGCTGCTCCCCACATCACAAGATAGAAGAGTAACATTTGCCAAGACTCTAGGGTCCCTCCCTCAGTAACTCCTCTTCCCTCCCCAAAGGTAACTGCTAACCTGAGCACCAAAACATTACATTACCTTTCTAAGAAGAACAAGCTAAGCCCGAAGTTAGCACAAGTGAGAGTTATCCAAGTGAAAATAAAAACGAAGTCAAGAAAGGCAAGGACCTACATCCAAGATTACTCTATCCAGCAAAGCTATCATTTAGAATGGAAGGGCAGATAAAGTGCTTCCCAAATAATATAAAGTGTTCATCATCACCAAGCCCTTATTATATGAAACGTTCAAGGGGCTTATCTGAGAAAAAGAAGATGATCAAAAATATGAACAGCAAAATGACAACGAACTCACAACTATCGACAACTGAACCTAAAAACAAAAACAAACTAAGCAAACAACTAGAACAGGAACAGAATCACAGAAATGGAGATCACATGGAGGGTTATCAGTGGGAAGGGGAGGGGGAGAATGGGAGAAAAGGTACAGGGAATAAGAAGCACAAACGGTAGGTTCAAAATAGATAGGGGAAGGTTAAGAATAGTATAGGAAATGGAGAAGCCAAAGAACTTATATGTACGCACATGAACATGAACTAAAGACGGGGAAAGAGGGTGGAAGGAGGGGTCAGGGCGGAGAGGAATAAAGGGGGGGGAATGGGACAACTGTAATAGCATAATCAATAAAATATATTTAAGAAATAATAATTATATTGAACACAAAAAAATAAATAGAAACCAAAAAGACAATAGAAGAGATCAATGAAGCTAAGAGCTGATTTTTTTGAAAAGATAAACAAAATAGACAAACCATTAGCTGGACTTAATAAGAAAAAAAGAGACACAGCTCAAATTACTAGAAGCATACATCTGGCCTACACTGAAATCAAGGAGAAATAGAAAATCTGAACAAACCCATTAGTGGTAAGGAGACGGAATCAGTAATCAGAAACCTCCCAACACAGAACACTCCAGGAACAAACGGCTTCACTCTTAAATTCTACCAAATATTTAAGGAAGGACTAAAACCAATCCACTCCAACTCTTCAAAATATATAAATAAATAAGAGGTGGGAACACTTCCAAACTCATTTTTAGGGGGCAGCATTACCCTGAAAATACCAAAGCTAGACAAAGACAAGAAAAAATAAATACAGATCAATATTCATGATGAACCAAAGATGTAAAAATCCTTAACAAATATTAGTAAACCAATTAAACAACACATGCAAAAGATTATACACCACGGTCAAGTGTGATTTATTCCAGGGCTGCAAAGATGGTTCAACATCCGCAAATCAATCAATGTGATGCAACAGGGTGCAGAGTGAGGACCCCCTAAAATTCTCCACAGTCCATGGTTGGGTGATAGGGGAAGGAGATGATACTTTTTAAAAAGATACTTTGTATTACCATAGCAAGTGGATAGCCTGTCTTTCCTTCCGTAAAGTGGGCTGCTGCCCCCAGGGCAAAAGGAGTACAGGACTTTCAGAATAGGCAGCAACTCATGACGTAGTAGGGGAAACTTATACTGTGTCTACTTGAATGGCAGGGAGGCAGAGGCTCCCATGTCATCGGGTACTTTTGTCCTGACTAGAGGTGGCAGCTGTAAGGTAAAAAGACACAGGGGAACTGGTAAAAGTAGCACTTTGTGGGAGGAGCTGGAGATGAGGTCACGTAAGAAACTATGGGTCAGGATCTAAAATAAGGGTGGGTAGAGAAAGAACAGGGCTGGTTCACCATTCAAGAAAGATGCAGCCATGCAGTTTTCAAAGGGAGGTAGCCATGGGAGAGTAGAGGTAGCAGTAGGCATGTGGTCTGAAAGAACGTAAGGAGAGAGCTGATGGAGCCTGAAGAACCAGAAAACCTGATGGACCTGGGAATTGTGAGAACCTGCAGAACCAAGCACAGATTAGGGGGAGATGGCTGGAATGCTGAACTGTGACCGGGGAAGGCTGACTGCAGTTTCTCTGGAGGACATACAGAGAAGCCACTGTTTTGGGACGTGTGTTCTCCTGGACTTCACCACGATCCAGTGCAACACTGCACATGTTTTCCCAGGCTGTTACACGGAGGCTGAGGACAACGTACCCCAGATCCTGAAGGAGAGCTGCTGTGAGAGGATGGTGATTCTGAAACCCACAAGTGTACATTCCAGAGGGGATGGAGATCTGTTTGCACAGCTGGCTTAAGAACAGATAAGGATATGGGGAACTATTGGGCTTGGTTTTGGCTTATAGCCTGGTGGGGAGCAAAGGAAGTGCTGGGTCTCACGGGAGAACAGAGCTCTGAGTAGGAGTGCTCCCAGTCCCCTCGAGGCTGGAATCCCGTAAACGAAAACCTGTTTCCTCCAATGCTACTTGCTGGGTCATGCATCAAGGTGCCACATGCATGGGCCCTAGTTTGCTCGGTTACAGTGATATACCACATTAACAAAATGAAATCTGAAAACCATAAAATCATCTCAATAGGTGCAGAAAAAGAATCTGTCAAAACTCAACATCTTTCATGATAAAAAATCTCAACAAATTGGGCTTAGAGGGAATGTACCTCAACATAATAAAGGTCATATATGACAATCCTATAGCTAACATCTTGATGGTGAAAAGCTGAAAGCCTTTCCTTTAAAATAAGGAATAAGACAAGGATGTCCACTTCACTATTTTTATTCAACATAGTACTGGAAGTTCTAACCAGAGAAATTAGGCAATAAATAAATAAATAAGAAGAAAGAAAGAAAAGGCATCTACATCATAGAGGAAGAAGTAAAACTGTCACTATTTGCAGATGACATGATAGTATATATAGAAAGCCTTAAAGACTCCATCCAGATTTTGGATGAACTATAAACAAACTCAGTAACACTGCAGGCTACAAAATCAATATATAATAATCAGTCAGATTTCTGTACCCCAACAACAAACTATCGGAAAGAGAAATAAAGAACACAATGTCGTTGTAATACCCAGTGTGACAAAACAGGAAATCCACACAAAGCACTGGTGTGCATACTGATGTACAGTTGTTGTCTCGAGGAAAAGCACTTGTGTGACTCTTTGAGTTCAAAGTTGAACAAGCTGTTTTATATCTCAAGGAACAGCAATTTTACTTGTAAAAGTGACTGACATGATAACTCAGTCTGGATATTTGGCTGACCTTTACTCAAAACTGAATGAAGGGAGACTATTGGAAGGGAAAACAACTGACAGCATTTTTAACAAATGATAAAATGTGAGCTTTCAAGCAAATATTGGGATTCTGGAAAATGTGAATCTACCACTGTGAGCTTGATAGCTTCCTGATCTTTAAAGACTTTTCTGATGAGACTGAGAGTGATATTAATGAATGTGATTTTTTGATATGGCATAATGAAATGTGTCAAAATAAAAAGGTCTGTGTAACTCAGATTACCAATATTATCTAAATAAATGTATGATGCTACACAATTACATATTGGTAAAAGATCCACTCAAACTGTAAGCTAGACCAAAGGATTTCAATGTAACAGAGTACGAAAGGATGAAAATGTATCTGTTGTAGTAAGAACCAGTAATGATGTTCTAGGCACAAGCAAAGGCAGCACAGAGATCAGGACATTATGGTAACTATAGACTCTACACTGTAACTAATCTTTAAGAAACTACCTTTTTTTTGAGTTGTGGTATTGTATCAAAGAAGAATAGCCACAATAATCTGAAAGGCTATTAGAATGCTCCTCCTTTTTTCCAACTATATATATCTATATTAGGCTAGATTTTCTTAATATACTTCACTCAAAACAATGGACTGCAACAGACTGAATGCAGACAGAAGAGAATCCAGATGTCTTATATTAGGCAGACATTAACGAGATGTGCAAATATATAAAAAATCACTGTTCTCACTAATTCTTTGTGTTTTAGAAAATATATTTATCTTTCCTAGAAGCAGTGTATTTATGCTAAAACATAATGAGTTTATTATTGTTAATTTTAAGTGAAGTCATATTAAAAATTTTGTCTCAGTTTTGATTTCTAATTATAGCAAATATCAATAAAATAAAACTCACATAAACAAAAGCTCTTCAGGATCCTCCACAATTTTTAGTATAAAGGGGTCTAGAGAACAGCAAACACTCTGTCTCCCCCAACAGGAAGCAAAATGAGTTTCTTAACATAATCAAGGGCTGAACAAAGCCTTAGTAAATAGGCGTCCAAAAACTTCCAATCAGACCTCAAGCTACCTGCCAGGTTAATCTTCATAAAACTGAAATTTTGATTACTTTGAAAACAGTACTAAAATTCTTTGATGGTTCCCCATAGCCTCCCTTGAACTAGTATAAAAGAAACTTCATTTTCTGGCATTTACCTTCGAAAGCTTTCTCACTCTAATTCATACTCACACTATATACTCTAGTCATGTCCAACTATAATATGTTTTTGTTAACCTCTGAGTCTTCATACACTGTATATTTGCTCCCTCTCCCCAGAGGTCTGCCCACTCTGTGCCTAGCTAGGAAGACGACCCTCCTATGTACTTCCATACTAACCTGTATATACATGTACACTCACTCACCCAGGCACTGTACTAGGCTGTGGGGACAGAGCAATGAACTACACAGCTCTCTTTGAGAGCTTACACTGCCTAATGGGGAACAAAGAAAATGAACACATAAAGAAACAAGATGGCCCTGACCTGTGCGGCTCAGTGGGCTGGGCATTGTCCTGCACAACTAAAGGTTGTCGGTTCAATTCCTGGTCAGGGCATATGCCTGGGTTACGGGTTTGGTTCCTGGTTGGGGCATGTATGAGAGACAACCAATTGATGTTTCTCTCCTCTCTCTTCCTTCCATGAGAACACATTTGTTATACTCTGCTGGGAGGAATACTCCAGGTACAAAGAACAGCCATGAGATCAGAAGGTGGGATGGGGGCTTCATATATTCAAGTATATTCAAGGAGTAGAAGCTAGGTTATTGTAGCTCGAGAAGATCAAGCATTAGAGGATGTTAAAAGATTCTGTTGCAGAGGCAGGCAGGAGTGAGATCACTGCAGTGCCTTTATAAATCATGAGAAGTAGTTCTGGTTTTAGGAACACAGAGGAACCGCTGAAATGTTTTCAGCAGGGTGGTGGCAGGGTGTGTATTAGATTACACTAGCGTCTGAGTGGAGAATAGGTAACAGGAGAAAAAATAGCGCCTTAACTTAGACAGGAAACACTGGAAACAGAAATGGAGCGATTGAGAATTTCTGTTTAGCTAAGTTAATAGAATTTATTGATATATTAGATGTGGGGTTAAAAAGGACAGGCAGGGGAAACAAGAATTACATTTCAGTTTTGGGTTTTTAACTTAATCAACTGAGTAGGTAGCACTAACTTTTGCAGAGATGGGAAAGACGAGCAGTGGAAGAGGCTTTGGAGGGAAGAAATCAAGAGATATTTAAGACACATTATGTTTGAATGTGTATTGGACGTCACAGGAAAAATGTCAAATAGGCAGCTGCTTCTACAAATCTGCCGTTCAGAAAGAGAGGCTGGGGCTAAAGATAGAAGTCTGCAGTTATCAAGAAGTCGACGGTATACAAAGCCTTGGAACCAGTTAAGATTGCCAGGGGAATGACTATGGATTAGTGCTTCTCAATGGTGCTAATGATGTTCCCTAGTGAATATACTGGAAATCTGTGGGGGCGTCCAGTGGGCAGGAGTCAAGGCAGTCCTGCAATATGTGTTAAGTCCTACAGAACCAAGCCTTTCCCTGCAACCTCCCCACTTTCTAAGGCTTTTCTAGAGATTCATATAGGTGGTGGGTATACCATTACTGACCAAACAACACAGACTGGGGCCACCTGATAAACACAGCCATTGCTGTTATCTAGTTTATATACTGGGTCTTCATATAAGCATATAAGATTATGTTTAGAAAAGACTTCTGAGCAAAATTATTTGAAAATCATAATGGATGATTTCAAATTCCCTCCCACTCTTAATATTATGATTCAACTAACCTTTTCCAGATTATATACAGTTTATTAGTGCAACAGAAAATCCTGTACAACAGAAAATTCTTTTTTTACTCATTTATTCTGCCATTGAATGACAGAAAATGCAGAACCAAGAAAAGGGAAAGCATGAACTACCAAAAATTTAAACATGTGTGTATCCCAGTGAGTTTCATCATCCTGGGGGTCTAAAATCCTCCCTGTTTTTTTGAGGATTTCCAAGAAAAGATGAAGTAAATATTTTGAATTGCTGTCCAGATATCTGTTCTCACAGCAGAATACAGCTGAGTAGTTTTTAAATATGAAGGGAATGAAACAGAAAACCCCACAAAAGTCTGACTCTGCCTCCCTGCAAAAGATGCAGTGGGGAGAGGGTGAACAGCAGTCAGCTGAAGAGTGGGAAGGAGTATAACCAACAATGGAAAATTCATTTGACTTCCACAGTGACTGAAGCACCCACGTCCTCTTTATCCCCTTTTACTCTTTTTCCATCTTCTACTTTGTCCCTCCACCCCCACGTTTTCTCTATTCTATTTACTCATGATTCCAGAAGGAAACAGTTGAGACCAGAATGCATAAAGATGAAGCATGGCAGACACCTACAAGGTATAAAATCAAAACAGCATGGCACTGCCCTGTTTACCCTAATCTGAAATTTGCTTTGAAGAGTATGAAGAAAAGGAAGAGTGCTCACCATCATAAGCTCCACATAATCAGTGAATATCCTATTTTCTTCCTTTACTCCAAAATTAAGGGTTTTATAGAGGCTATGCCTTTTGGGATACAGATGATAAAGAATCAAAGAACATCTGATGGAGATGAGAACTTAATATAAGATAGATATCTACCTACCTACCTACCTACCTACCTACTACCTACCTAATCTATCTCCCTAAAGCTTTAAAATGTTGTGTTAAACATTAGGCCAAATGGCATACAACACCAAGTTTTGGCAAGACCAGTCACAGAATCCAGATTTTTCAGCTTCTAGGATAATCATTTTCCTAGTATACCAGGTTGCTCCCCTATTTTTCCTAGGCAGAAAAAATAATGCTATAGGATTCAAAATGCTTTCATAAAAAAGACTATCACTCTCTCCTAAGTATGAAATTCAGATCATATAAAACAAAACACAGGAACTAAATCTGTCATACAGTCCCCAAAGATTTGTGGTTTGGTAGTTTTATGTTCCCCATCAAGTTGTGTCTCAAAAGGGGCTGCTATTATGCTACAGAAATTGCCCTGGCATGCTGTCATGAAATGGGGAGCAGAGCGAGGCCCCCCCTGAAATTCCCCACAGCCCATGGTTGGGGGAAGTGGTTGATATGGCTTAAGATACTCTGCATATCTATGGCAAGTGCGTAGTTAGTTTTTAGTTGTGCTACTGCCCTGCGGAAGAAGGTGTGTATGTGACTTTCAGAATGCATGGTGACTTGTGACATAGCCTTTGGGGCTTCCCCCTGCGCCACTGAGTCAGTCATGCTTGCCCCAAGTACAGATGGCAGCCAAAAGAATGTAAATGATATGGGAAACTGGCAAATGTGGCTCATTATGGGAGGAGCTGCATAAGAGGTCACGTAGGAAGCTCCAGGTCAGGTTTTAAACTAAGGGCAGTCTGAAACGGGGGTGGGGGGTGATTCAGCCATGCTGCCAGTAGTGAGATAGGAGCCATGCAGGCAGAGTGAGTGTAGAGGAGAAGAGCCATGATGTAGCAGCTGGGCAGTCTGTAGTCAGGATTCAGCCATGCGGCCTGGTGAAGTAAGGGAAAGAAGGGCATGCTGCTGCTCTGATTGTGTCCAATCTAGCCCACTCCAAAGCCACCAAGGACTCTGCCTTGCAAGACGCTGACCTGCTGCCTCACAGACTCAGACTATCCGGACTTTTGGGACTCAGGACACATGGAAAGGCCACTCTCTTGGGACTTGTGCCTTTCCTGCACTTCACCATGACCCAGTGAACACGGCACATGCTTTCCTGGACTATTACACAGAGACTGAGGACAATGTACCCCAGATCCTGAAGGGGAAAGCTGCTGCGAGAGGATGGAGACTTTAAAACCCGCAAGTGTACTTTATAGAAGAGAGGGAGAACTGTTTGCACAGCTGGCTAAGCACAGTTAAGAACATGGGGAACTACTGGGCTTGTTTTTGGCTTACAGAGTGGTGGGGAGCAAGGGAAGTGCTGGGTCTCGTGGAAGAACAGGGCTCTGAGCAGAAGTGCTCTCAGCACCCCGCTCCGAGGCCTCACCCCTGTAAATAAAAACCTGTTTCCTCCAACACTAATTGTTGGCTCATGCATTAGAGTGCCCTGTGCATGGGCCTGTTTCCTCAGTTACACTCAGACTGTACCTCACCAAAAAACCCCCAAGGCCAAGACAGACAGGCACAATAAACTGCAGCCGACATTGCTGGGTATGTTAGTGTTGAGATTCTCCTATTATTAACAAATCATCTAAGTAGGCCTCTCACAGATCTAATGATTTCTAATTAAGTCCAGTTTATGTTTCCATCCTTTCTAATTGCTACAATTGTGTATCTTTCTGTATGTACACTGAACTTCTAGTATAAAATTAATCTTTCTTAAAATAAAGATCCATTTACATTCCAGAACACCCACTAACTAGAACACCCACTCTCAGCTCTGAGAAAGGTTTTCTTTGGGCAACTATTTGATCAGCAGGAAAGGAAGTTGCTAGCTCAGACTGTTTGTAAACAGTCTGCTTTCCTGCTGAGCAGTTTGAGAAAGTGAGAATGAGCAAGGCAAGGGAAGAACCAAGAAAAGGGGACTGTAGTCTATAATATCAGAGTGAGGCCAGTGCAAAACAAAAGGTGTTTTTTTTCCTTTCATGAGAGAAACAATGCAAATTGCCAAAAGTTGGATTTGCTGCTACATGTGAAGGGGTCATGAAAAAAATGTAACAAACATTTTCTTCACTATCATTCATAAAATAATTAATTTTGGCTTATTAGTTGTCAGACTGGGATTATAAAGGTGGATATTATATGGTCCCAGTGAGAACTATCTTCTCACCCCATTTTCTGGCCCCTTCCATAAGAAGGGACATCTACTGCCAGAGTTAAGCCCTGTGTAAACGAGTAAGGAAACCTCATTTAAAAGGGAGTCGGGAAGCCATAGAGGGAGGCTTCATTGCATCTTACATAACCAGCAGGAAGAAGGCTATTTCTTCCCTTGACTCAGCAACAACTGCCCTTTCTCTGCTCCCTGCCAATAAGAAAGTGCTAAAACTTCAAACTCTTGTTCTCTACCAATGGACTCCTTTTCAAACCAACCCTCCCCAATCTCCTCTTCAAACTCAGTAAAAGCCCATCTTCCTTTTGGACTTGCCTATGGTTCACCATAGCTCGCGTGTCCCAAATTGCAATTCCTCTGTTATTCCCAAATAAACTCTTACGTCGCTTGATAACCTTCATTATTTACCTTTCTAATGGTGACAGTCCCTAAACCACTTGTACATATCAACTAAATGAGTATTTTATCCCACTTACTGAGGTGAAGGAAAAAGAATCTTGGGAAGAGGCGGTAAAAGGGAAATGTTCAAGTAGTCACAGTAAATTTGGAATATTGCTTACCTGAAATATTCCCCTTTTAGCCCTTTCTGATCATGAAGTATTCATTATAAACCTTTTCTTCCCCTTTAACACCTAAAAACTTTTATTTGCTCCCTCCTTTCTATGTTTACAACTGCTACCGAGACCTAGTGCATGTCAGTAACATCTAGACTTAATGCCAATGGCGTGCCTGCTCCCTCCTCCTCTCCTGCCTCTGCCTCTTCTGATCTGCTTTTCTGCTTTTATCAGCTCTTCCCCACGCTTACAATCCTCACTGGCTCTGGGAAATGTCTTCCACTTTGTCCTAACCTATCATACCTTTTGGGGCTTTTCCCCCATTACTCTCCATTAAAAACATTCAAAAACAGAGAAACATTGATAATACCCTTCAAACTCAACTGATCTTGTTGCTCTAATTTTGCCTTAATCATTCTTATGTTGTTTACTAATGCTATATCCCCCCCAAATATACATGCCCCTCTCCCCCTGAGAAATAATACCAATTTTTTTATTACTTTATCATAGTACTCAACTTTGTATGTACCCATCTCCTCAACTGCAATATAAACTCCTTCTTGGCAAGAACTATTTTATATTTCTTTTATCCCTCTGAAAGGACTTGGTTACCACTAAACACAGTAGGCACTCAATAAATATTTATAAAACAAAACTGTACTAAACATCTTGAATCCTTATCAAATGTCCTTCGATGAAATCTAGTCCCTTATTTCCTATACCTCCTCCCAATATAAAAGTTGAATCCCACCAACAATTTCAAAAACTACATTTTCTTGCAGTTGCTGCATGGAGCAAAGCAAGTGACTGATACTTGGGACAGAAGGGCTTTGCTGTCCTTCACCGCTGGCTGTGCTGTTTAAGAATAATCTATTATAAGACATATTGACATAAATTTAATCACTCTGATGCCTTTCAAAAATTATACAAGAGAGTCGTATCATTTTGGAGGATCAAAGCGTCTCCTGAAGTCAACAATGTCATGGGCTGCTTCCTTCAAGGATGGCATCCATGAAACGAAGGTCAGTCTCCAACGAAAACTGACTCTCCAAAACAATTCAATGGGACTGGCCCTAAAGACTATGAGCCCAAAAGGCTGTCCAGTGCCCGTGACGCTGATGGTTTCTTTTCATTTATGAGAATTTAACTAAATTCTAATGTTTGAACCAGCATCATAAAAGTTCATGTTAAATTTTTTCAAAATCTGCTGTTTTAATTAGCAACGGAAACACCATTTGTAGAAAACAATAATCCCCACCACATTAGAAGTTCAAAGGTCTCTAACAGAGGTGAAGTAGCCAATATTACTTCTGGGAAGACACAAGCCAGGAATGAAGATAATTTTTTAAAACTGTGCCCTGCTGTTGACCTGCATAAACTACTGTGTAAACATATCCAGGACCCAACCACGTTTTGGGATTTACCACTTCGACTCTGTTCTAAACCACTATCATCCGTCCACTGGGATCACAGCATTGACTTTTAACTGATTTTTTCATCGTCTGTATGTACCCACCCACCATTTACTCTCCATGCAGCAGCCAGAACTATGTCATTGCGACATAAGTGATTGATGTGATTCATCTGCTTAGAACTTTCTGACTTTCCATCTCTCTGAGTTAAAGGTTCTTGCAATGGCCTGCAGAGTCCTGTATTGGAGGCTCTTAGTAGGAGGATCTCTGACTATCGTGATGACTAGAGGGAGGTCCTGGAGTTCAGTGGGCACTACTAGAGTTTCAAAGATCCCTTGGAATATCTGTGCTAGTGAATTACATGAATTTTGTTCTTTCAAAGTACTCTGAATTTTCCAGAGTATATCCTCCATGTAAACTAAGGGAACACTGCACTTTGGCGTAGAACTCTACCAAGATTTTTTTCACCATTTCACAAAATCCCATCATCATTAGCCACACTGTTCATGATATCCGAGTCGCCAATATAAGATACCTATATACACTGAAAATATTGAGGGGAGTACTGTGTAAAGCGCTGTGATTGTCTAACCACTACGCTGTACACCTGGAACTAATACAAAATAATATTGAATGTAACCTGTAATTGAAAAAAATATCTCTGTAAGTTCTAATTTATAGCTCTCAAAGTCAGCAACTCATATAAAGGCTACTTATATTCTAAACTTTCATACCACAGCATTTACATAATGAAATTATATTTCTTTCATCTTATACCTTCTTTTTTATTGTTGTTCAATTACAGTTGTTCCCCTTTTTCTCCCATTACTCCCCTCTGCCCTACTACCCCCCCATCCCCCACATTCAATCCACCCCCGAACCCCGTTCTCTTTGTCCATGGGTCCTTTAAATATGTTGCTGGACTTGACCCTTCTCCTTCTTTCCCCTGTTATCCCCCTCCCCCCAGTCATCTTTTGTCTTCTTTGTATTACATTCAGAACAGTGTATTATTTTCTTTTTTAAATTGAGTACATAAGCAGCTTATATTGTTTATATGTCATTTCAGGAGAGAAAAGGGATTATTGCATATATCTGTTATAAAGAGTATTTATTGCACCTTATAAAGCTGAACACTGTGGCCCTATATAATCTGCACCTGCTCCCAACCCCTTATCCCACAGGTGGCAAACACAAGGCCCACGGGCCAAATCCGGCCCTCCACCTTGTTTTATGCTGCCTGACACCTTGTTTCTACCCAGCGGCCACAGCAGTGCCAAGCTCTTGCTTAACTGTTAAGGAGCAGTTACATTTACACAGTCCTAAAGTTACATTTGGCCCTTTGAAGGCAATCATGAGGCTGATGTGGCCCCTGGTGAAGATGAGTTTGACACCGCTGCCTTATACCTACCTGTCTCCCCTCAACTCCCACCATTCTTCCCCTCATTCACTATGTTCCAACCACACTGGCCTTTGTGGTTATTTCTTAAAAACTGCAGGCAGCTCCAGCCACAGGGCCTTTGTACTTGCTATGCCTTCTGACTGGAATGGTCTTCTCCTAGGTATCAACGTTACTTACTCCTTCACGGCCATCATGTTTTTTAGTTTCTTCTCAGTGAAGCTGTCCCTGACCACCCAAATAAACCCGATCTCTTTCTCTCTGGCACTCCCTAACATCTTCTTCCTGCTTTACTTTCCTCTGCAGTACTAATCATCATCTGTTCTGATAATCTATTGCTGAGTACCGTGTCACTCTAAAACAGCAGCTTCTGTAACAATCTGTTGCTATCTTTCATGATTCTGGGGGTTGTGTGAGTTCGGCTGGGTGATTCATGCTTGGGGTCTGTTGTATGGTTACAACCAAAAGGCCCCTGGGACTGAAGTCATCAGCAGACTCAACTGAGCTATACGTCCAAGATGACGTCTTCGACAAGTCTAGTGCCTTAGCTAGGACGGCTAAAACAGCTGGGTGCTGGCCAGGAATCTCTGTCTCATTACTTAGCCTTCCCATATGACTAGTTTGGGTTAGCTCAAACATGGCGGTCCTATGGTAGTCAGACTTCTTCTTATACTGACACTAGCTTTCTCCAGAAGTCACATTCCAAAAGGCCAAGTCAGAAACTGAGATTCATGACCTAGCCAAGGAAGCTTCATTTCTACCTGGCTCTGTTAGTTACACAGCATCAGCCCAAATGAAGTGTGGGAGGGGACAAGAGAAGGGTATACACACCGGAAAGAAGAGTGCACTAGTGAGCTATCTTTAGATGGCTACAACAGTGCCTAAAATACTACAGTTTTACTTTAAATATTTATTACACCTCCCTTTCGACAAGGATATACATATTTAAGGAAAAAGACTTCTATGTACTTTTCACGACTATATTCCCAGCACGTTACATACTCAATATTAATTGGAAAAAAAATTGTTTCATTAGTTAAGTGATATGCACCAATAATTCACCCTATATGCTTGCTTCTCGCCATGGGTCTCTTCATCCCCCAACTGCCCACCAATGTAACTCCCTGGAAAGGGATCTGTGATGAATCTGGATTATTTTGGAGGCAGAAAATGAAACACAAAGTTGGAGACAAAAATAAGAAGAAGTATCAAGAAGGGTCATGAACTGCTTCCTCTGGCCAGCAGACATCTCTGATCACTTCAGCACCTAGTCTCACCTCTTCAGAAAGCTCCCCTAGCACTTATAAAATATGAGCCACATTTGACATTTAACAACTCTATATATTCGTAAATTATCCTGTATAATTACCCTTATAAAACCCAATTAAATAGTTATGCTGTCTATAATTCCATGTGTCAGCTCTGTCTTCTGAATAAGAAACAATTTCTTGAGAACCAGTTCATTTTAATATAAAAAAATAATTTTTAATTCTCAACACATGACACAATGCAAATCTGCACATACTAGTATAACAAAAAGAAAACTGAACTAGCTAGAGAATTCCCCCAGGTGTGGAGACAATGCAGCTCTGCATGCGGAGTGAAAAGGGTGTTGGTCATGATCATTCAGCTTTCTCAGCCTGTGTCTATGTTTGATGTCCTACATTTACTAGTTTCTCCAGGGCAGTACTTTCGATATCGACTGTATATAGAAGCACTTGGTAATCTTAAAAATCCCTCATGCCAGACTGCATCCCAGCCCAATTAATCTGAATTTCTGGGGGCAGAGCCCAGCACTCATCCTTTTTAATGTTCTTTGGTGAATTCAATATGCAGTTGAGACTCAGAATCATCATCTTAAACTCACCCTTCTTCACTCCATCTAAGTAGTAGTAGTATAGAAAAAAATGAAATGAGAAAAAATGTTTAATTTATTCAAAAGAAGGCAAAAAAAGAGGGAATTTTTTTAAAGAGAAAAAGGCACAAAATGAGATGGTTAAAAAAATCGAACACCAACGTTGTATGTTCAATCTCCTGTCAGAGCACACACAAGACTCAACCAATGGATGCATAAATAGGAGCAACAACAAACGGGTGTTTCTCTCGCTCCCTGTCATCTCTCTCTAAAATCAGTAAATTAAATTAAAAAAAAAAAAAAAATCAGCCCTGGCTGGTATGGTTCAGTGGATTAAACTCTGGCCTTGGAATCAGAGAGTTGCTGGTTTGATTCCCAGTCAGGGCACACGCCTGGGTTGCAGAGCAGGTCCCAGATAGGAGGCATGTGGGAGGCAACCACACATTGACATTTCTTTCCCTCTCTTTCTCCCTCCCTTCCCCTCTCTAAAAATAAATAAGTAAAATATTAAGAAAAATTTTAAAATCAAAATGTATAAGCAATCACAATAAACATTAGTGGACTAGATTAAATAGTGAAAATGGCAAAGACTAAGTGACTAAATTTTTTTAAAAAAAATCTGAGCCATATGCTATTTCCAAGATGCTCTTTTAAAACATAAGACACACTCACACAAAAGTTGAGAGCAAAAAGATGGATAACAGAGAAAAAAATGCAAATGAATATGATCAAAACCAAGCTGGTATGTTTAAATTAATATCAAACAAAATAGACTATAAGGCAAAATACTGTGCTTGAAAAAAAAGCCACTATAAAATTAAAGGTTGATTTGACCAAGAAGTGATTCTAAAATTATATATATCCAATAGCATGACCTGAAATAAATATGTGTGTGTGTGTAGCAAAAGTATGAGAGAAAAATTGAAAAATATACCAAAGAATTTTAACATACCAGTAAATGGCAGATAAAGAAGACTAAATATCAGTAAGCATATTACAGATTTGCACATACAGTCTTTTTCTACTACATATATATTGAACACTGTACCCAATAACTGAAAAATATACTTTCCAAAGATGCATTTATAATATCACAGAAATATACAGTACCTAGAAATAAATGTAACAAAGGTATTCATGATCTTTATGAATAAGATTATTAACTCCACTGAAAAACATTTAAAAACTCCTAACTATGTGGAATGACACACCATGTCCAAAGATAGGAACACTCAATACCATAAAGACAACAATTTTCTCAAAATGATCTAAAGAATCAATGTTATTCCAAGTAAAGATCAAATAGGGTTTTTCAAGGCTTGTCAAGATAAGTCATAAGTTTACATGGAAAAGAAAGGGGTCAAAAATAGCCACAAAAACTTTTAAACTTAGGTCCAAAGATTTACCTTACTACATAGTAAGACTTATCAAAGAGCGAGAGCAATTGACAGAGTGAGCTGCTGGCACAGGGGTATTCTGATAAACCAATGGAATAGAACAGAGTGCACAGAAGTAGACACACACACACACACGTAAATCTGACTTATGACAGAGCTGGTAATTGTGTTTACAGGAAGAGAAAGTTACTATTCAGTAAGTTGCACTGAAATAGTTATATATTTTGGAAAAAAATGGACTCTTACATCATACTCAAAACTCAACTCCAGGTAGATAAAGGACATATACGTATAATGCATAAACTATAAAACTTTTAGGAGATAATATAGGAAGCACTTCTTAAATAAGATACAAAAAAATAAAGCATAAAGAAAAAGACTAAAACTTGACTATATTAAAATTAAAAACTTTGCTTATCAAAAAAATAGTACAGAGCAAGAGGGAAGGCAAGCCACAAACTGGGAGAAAGCATCAGCAACGGTATACTCAACAAAGGATTAATATCATCCAGACTATAAAAACACTGACATGTAAAGACAACACAATAGAAAATATAGAAGGAAAAATGAGTGGCCAATAACCATAATAAAATATTCACAATCTCAACAGTTATCAGAGGAAAGCAAATTAAAATCACACAAGGTCCCATTTTATATCTATGAGATTGGCAAAAATTTAAGACTGAAAACATCAGGTGTTGGCAAGGATGTAGAACAGCACACCCTGCTGGTGGGAGTTTAAATTCGTTCTTCCCATGCTATAAAAATTCTCTAGCAAAGCTGAGGCTCTGAATATGCTTCCAGTATTTTGTATATATCCCTGAAGATACATTTGAATCACTGAGCATCTTAAATATACTAACGCCAAGTCCTGTTTCCCAGAGATTTTGATTTAATTGGAATATAATACTGAGAGAACAAAAGGAAGTATAATTCCACTCGAACAGGCTGCAAACCATGCAAACAATATTCTGCCTAGAGGTTCATCCACACGGTAAAACCTTTTTTTAAAACATGGGAATAATAAACACAAAATCAGCATAGATGAAGAAGTCACAAAGTGGGGAATCAAAGGTACTGATAGTGTTCATTTTCAGGTTAGTAGTGTTACAGATACACCCTTTACACTGTCTGTATAGCTTATATTATTTAATATCTATACAATATTTATAAAAATAAGTGTTACGAATAGTTTATACAAAAAAAGAAGTGTACTCATAGTCCTTGCCAACAGCAGGCTATCAGTAAATGTTATTCTCCTTCCCCAAGGGAAAAAAAGGTACCTTAGAGGAGTGGCTAAAAGAAACGGCAAGGATGCTTTAGTTCGGTGTGGTGTTCATTCTTAACAGTTGTCTGTGGCCTAAAAAAGAGTTTTCTTTGCCCTGGCTGGGTGGCTCAGTTGGTTCAAGTGTCATCCCTTACACCAAAAGGTTCGATTCCTAGTCAGGGCACAAGCCTAGGTTACCAATTCGATCCTCGGTCTGGGCACATGTAGCAGGCAACTGATGGATGTTTCTGTCTGTCTGTCTCTCAAATCAGTAAACATATCCTCAGATGAGTATTTTTAAATTGACAGAGAGAAAGAAAGAGAGACAGAGAGAGACAGAGAACTGAGAACCTTAGTCAAAGTTATGGTATCTTCTCTCAAAAGCCAACCTCAGGAGTCAGTGTGGTATGTACAGTCTTTACTGTATCGTCAAACATCTCATTTAAACTACAACTCTGTCTCCTTTTGGGTAGCTTTTAGTCAGTTTTTCTATCTGAGTCTAGTTTCCTCATTTTATTCAACAAATATTTATAGAGCTTCTACCGGGTGCCAGGTATTATATACAACAATGTGCAAGAAACAGTTTCTGCCTTCCTGAAGGCAAACTAATTCCTACTTCAAAAGGTTCCTGACAAGATCATATAATATATAAAGGAACTTGACATGGTGCCTGAAATGTAGTTGGTATTCAATAAATAATTGAGTTATGTTATTTCTCTTTCTTTTCCTGCTTGGATTACTTAGAGCTAGTAAGATAGATTATCCCTCTTACAAATCCTGTCTAGTGGTCTAACATATAAAAGACATCAGAGAAATAACATAAACATGACAGTGAAGTATTAACATACTTCGCAAATATTAGATATTATTAGTCTGATCTATCCTCAGGTTAAAATGCTGGCACCTGAAGCAATCATTAGTTTAGGTGATTTAACATACTTTGCAAATGTTAGATGTTATTTGTCTGATCTATCATCCTCAGGTTAAAATGCTGGCACCTGAAACAAATTAAAAGTACTATAAAATTATGAACCCAAACATAATTGGGTTTATATTATACAGAATTTAAAAAATATATATTTTTCATGATTTGACTTAAAATGTATCTATAGGAGACCATTATGTGTGGCGTGGGCCCACCTCCCACTCGGAAAGGCCAGTGGAAAGCAAGGTCCGGCACACAGGACCCACGCCCACAGATAGGTTCTCCCGTGGGAAATCAGGCCTGCATTGTACCTAGGCCACTTTGAGACTTGCTTTTTGCTAAAACTCCCTCACCCTGAATTGAGGCAGCAAACATTTACTGCATATCTTTAAAGTAACTTCCTAAAATCTATGCTAAACCTTCCAAGGATGAGTGTAATCAGCTCAGCCACTTTTCCCTTTACATTTGCAAATATCCTTCTTTTTTTTTCATGTAATTAGCAACATCCTCTCCTTTGTTTTCTGTAAAAGGTAACCATCTAAAGTGAACCTGTGCATAGTAAATGAGGACCATCTTCAGTGTAATATGCAAGAAAAGCAAGAAAAGCCTGTCAAGGCCAGGGTCCATATGCTCTCCCCTTGAGAGAGTGGCCGTGCTGTCCCTTTTCCTCCACAGGATTCGGCAGTCCTTGTGAATTTGTCTCGTCTCAGCCACAATGCTGCGGACCCTACAAGCTGGGGTCTGCATCACATATCTGTGTAATATCTGCAGTTTGCTTTTAATATGGCTAGCTTTCAAATTCACATTACTTTTTTAGTGTATGATCCTATTTACATATTTTAATTCATTTATTTTATTTTTTTAATTTTTTGAAAAGATTTATTTATTTTTATAGAGGGGTAGGGAGGCAGAAAGAGAGGGAAAGAAATATCAATGTGCGGTTGCCTCTCATGTGCCCGCTACTGGGGACCTGGCTCGCAACCCAGGCATGTGCCCTGACTGGGAACTGAACCAGCGATCCTTTGGTTCATAGGCTGGCACTCAATCCACTGAGCCACACCAGCCAGGGCTATTCATTTTATTTTTTTAATCCTCACTTGATATATTCTAGAGAGTGAGGGAGGGAGAGATGGGAGAGAGGGAAGGAAAGGGAGCGAGAGGAAGGCAGGGAGGGAGGGAGAGAAACACTGATGTGAGAGAAACATCCATTAGTTGCCTCCTGCACGTCCCCTGACCGGGGATGGAACTGGCAATCTAGACATATGCTCTGACCAGGAATCAAACCCATGACGATGTTCTAACCAACTAAGCCACACCGGCCAGGGCAACATTTTCATTTTACTTATTTATTTTTGTCTTAAAATTTATTGGGATGATATTGGTTAATAAGAACATATTGGTTTCAAGTGTACATATCTACAATACATGATCTGTATATTGCATTGTATGTCCACCAAAGGCGAGTCATCTTCCACCGCCATATATCTGCCCCCCTTACTACCCCCCACTCCCTTTCCTCTGGAAACCACCACGCAGTTGTCTGCATCTATCAGTTTCAGTTTTGTATCTCACATACAAGTGAAATCATATGGTTCTTAGCTTTTTCTGACTTATTTTGCTTAGCATAATATTCTCAAGGTCCATCCATGTTGTCTCAAATGGCACTATTTTGTCTTTTATTATGGCTGAGTGGTATTCCATAGTATGTATGTATCATGTTTCCTTTTTTAAAAATTGTATTTTATTGTTTATGCTATTATAGTTGTCCCAACGTCCCCCTCTTCGCTCCCCTTCACATAGTTCCTCCCCCTCAGGCAGTCCCCACACCGCTGTCCATGTCCATGGGTCCTCCATATATGTTCTTTGGCTACTCCATTCCCTATGCTGTACTTTACATCCCCATGACTGTTCGGTAACTACCAATTTGTACTTCCTAATCTCTTCGCCTTTTTAACCCTTCTCTCTGACCCCCCTCCCATACAGCTACCATCAAAAAGTTCTCTGTATCTATGACTGTTTCTGTCCTGTTTGTTTATTTTGTTTTTTAGATTCAATTGTTGATATGTATTTATCACCATTTTATTGTTGATTCTTCCCCTTCTTCTTAAAGAAGGCCCTTTTAGCATTTCATCTAATACTAGTTTGATGGTCATGAACTCCTTTAGATTTTTTTGGTCTGGGAAGCTCTTTATTTGTCCTTGGATTCTAAATGATAGCTGTGCTGGCTAGCGTAATCTTGGTTGTAGGTCCTTGCTTTTCAACACTTTGAACATTTCTTGCTTATCCCTTCTAGCCTACAAGGTTTCTTTGGAAAATCAGCTGACAGTCTTATGGGGATGCCCCTGTAGGTAATTAACTGGTTTTCTCTTGCTGCTTTTAAGATTCTCTCTTTGTATTTCACCATTAGCATTTTAATTATGATGTGGTGTGGTATGGGTCTGTTTGGGTTCATCTTGTTTGGGACTCTCTGCATTTCCCGGACTTAAATGTCTATTTCCCTCACCAAGTTAGGGAAGTTTCTGTCATTATTTTTTCAAATAGGTCTCCAATCTCCTGCTCTCTCTCTTCTCTTTCCGGCACCCCCATAATGCAAATATTGGTATGCACAAAGTTGTCTCAGAGGCTGCTTACACTATCCTGGATTCTTTTGCTTTCTTGGTGTTCTGATTGGTTGTTTTTTGCTTCCTTATGTTCCACATCACTTATTTGTTGCCCAAGTCCTGGCACTAGCAGCAGCCAGCCTTGGTTCACAGCTTGGCCTCGCCCAGGCAACTCCAAACCCAGCACAAGCAGCGGCCATCTGCAGATTGCTTTGTAGCTTATGTTGGATGGCCCTGGACAGAACACAGGTGATAGCTGACCTTTGATGTGCCAACAGCAATCAAATCTCAACTACAACAGGAAGGTGTACACAGTCCACATAGTGGGTACAACTTAAGTACCCACTTTGGGTGATAGGGGAGGCTGTGCCCACTGGACTCTACAGGACACATACTACATTAGACCACTCTACCACAGCTGGGAATCATAGCAGCTCTACATAATACATAGAAACAAACACGGGGAGGCTGCCAAAATTAGTTAACAAAGAAACATGGCCCAAGTGAAAGAACAGATCAAGACTCCAGAAAAAAGAACCAAACCAATTGGAGATAAGTGATCTACTAGATGCAGGGTTCAAAACACTGGTTATAAGGATACTCAAAGAACTTAGTGAGGACCTCAACAGCACAAAAAAGATCCAGTCAGAAAGGAAGGATACACTAATTGAAATGAAGAGCACTTTACAGGGAACCAACAGCACAGTGGATGAAACCAAGAACCACATCTTCTTCATCCAATCCTCTATGGAAGGATACTTTGTTTGTCTCCACATCTTGGCCACCATGACGACCTGCATGGACATCTCTCTCAAGAAGACATACGAATAGCCAACAGATATATGAAAAGATGTTCAAATGCATTAGCTATTAGGGAAATGCAAATCAAATTCACATTATTTAGTGGCATTTATTATTGTATAATTTTGTTTTTCCCATTTAAAAATACCTTGCAAATTCATGTTGCTGAGGGGCAACACAGAAATAACTTTGTAAGTCAAAGAGCAGTAGCACAGTACTTTCCACAAAAAAGGAAGCTTAACAAATATTTACAGGATGAATCAAATAGTGCAATTTTAGCCCAGTGTGCATGTGATGGGGATTAGATCATTTTAAGAATGCACTCCATTTGGTAGATACCAGAGTATGGAAGAAATAGCTCAGTCTTCTGAACAGGAAGCAGTAGCAGGCTGTATCCATTCAGAATCTTAGGACATTATTATTACTTATTTTACCATAGTATTAATTCATAAGATCCTCACTTTACAGAAGAAGTGGCAAAAACAGTATGAGTGAGAGCACACCAGCTTCCAAGTCAATTCTCTACTCAGTGGCCTAGAAAACAGATTCGCTTCTCTTAATCTAGTGTGGCGCTTTCTTTTTTAATTAAAAAAGTAGTATGTCAAGTTAAAATTGGAAAAGAGTTTAAAATTTTGTAACACACCCTGAAAGCTAATCCATAAGAAAAAGCACTCACAGATATTGCTGATAGAAATACAAGTTGGTACAAACTGCCTAGGGAGGAGCAGGCAACAACGACTGCCTCTAAGGGAAAGAGGACAGGTATCTGGGAATCACAGATGGAAGGAAAACTCACTTTTGTAACTTCTGAATTTTATATTTTATACATATTACCCTTTTGTAAAAGTAACAAATGCATATGACCAAAAATTCAAAAAATACAGAACAGTAGACCCTCTGCCCAGAGGCAAACACAATTGTGAATCTTTTATCCGTCTTCCTATGGACACTTTTCCACCAAAATGGAAAAATGCCCTAGGCACTTTTTCCCATGCAGAAACTGGGCCTTAATAGCCACAGACATTCTCATAGAGAAGAAAATGACTAGTCTTAAGGCTGATCATTCTGCAAACTGAAAGAGCCCACAGAAAATAATAATCAACAGGTACCCAAATGTCCCACCTGTGTCAGGGAGCATGGAGAGCATAGTTCTTCCCGGTAAGGAGCTTGATGAGGAAACAAAATTGATGTCAAAAAATCTTTACCATTAAAGAACTGAATATTAAAACAGGCTGTGATAGAATACTATGCAGCAGTAAAAAAGAAGGACCTCTTACCTTCTGTAATAGCATGAATGGACCTAGAGACTATTATGCTAAGTGAAATAGGACAGTTAGTAAAAGACAAATACCATATGATCTCACTTACATGTGGAATCTAATGAACAAAATAAAATAACAAGCAAAATAGAATCAGAAGCATGGATACATGGAACAGACTAACAACTGTCAGAGGGGAGAGGGCTTGGGCGGACTGGTTAAAAGAAGGTGAAAGGATTAGCCAAAGAATACACGTGCATGGCCTGTGGACATGGACGATGGTGTGGGGATTGCCTGAGGGAGTGGGGGGTGCTGGGTGGAGGAGGGCTAAGGGGGGCACCTGTAATAGCATAATCTATAAAATATAAATTTAAAAAATAAAACAGGCTACAGCAACTGAACACAAGTACAACAGGAACTATAAGAAGGAAAATATTAATGTTAGCTGAAACAGAATTGTATTGAAAAGAAGTTTGACCTGAGTTAGCCCTCATACCATCTAAAAGGTTTAAAAGAAACAGGTTAGAGTATTAAAAAGTGAAAACATCAAGCAGAACCAAAATGATGTGTGCCATAAATAACCTCACTATAAAAATTTACAAGCATCAAAATTCCAGGTCCAATAACTTCTTGTTACCATTTCTAAAATGCACAACAGTTTGGAAAAGAGAAAGTTTTGGTGCTTACATTAGCTTGCTCCTGCATATTAAATTTTCTTCTTTTTAATAGCAATTTTAAGTTTCCATCTATGTTATTTCAATTCATTCTTATAATCTATAAGCAAAGTGTTAGTCACATATTTCAAATCAGGAAATTGAGGATCACAGAGGTAAATATAGTCCCAAAGTGACTAGCCTTTTTAGCCTAACCCTATCCCAATGTCCATCAATAAGTGAATGGTTAAACAAAATGTGGTATATCCACACAATGGAATATTGTTCAGTAATCAAAAGAACTGAAGTTCTGATACATGCTACAACAGAGGCCCGGCATGCAAGGCCACACATTATATCATTCCATTCACATGAAATGTTTAGATAGAGAAGTACAGAGACAAAAGTAGGTTAGAAGTTATGTGGGACTAGATGAGGAGAAGGGAGAGTTTCTGCTATAGAATTTCTGTTAGGGTGATGAAAAGGTTTTGGAAACAGTGGGGATGGTTACAGAACAATGTAAATATAATTAACAGTATTGAATTGTATACTTAAAATGGTTAAAACAGTAAATTTTATGATATAAATACACACACGCATATACACTTTTTTCATATACAACCAAAAGAATTAAAAAAGCAAACCAACCTAATGCCAAACTTCAGTACACAGAATGAGATTCAGTAGCAGACTTTCAGTATGAGATTTTCCACAGTATGAGATTGAGATATAAAATTATACATGTCTCCTTGGGTTCCATTTAATAGGCTTACACTTTCAGTTCCTTCTTCACTTTAAAAAGTATTTAATGCATAAATTCTAGAGTTGAGTAGTGTTTCTATGATATGAAGTATTACTCTTAGATTTTCTCAATTTAATATCATAATGTGTAACCATTTATCTAGTACAATTTGGCACAGAAGAATTAGCAATTAAAAGCTTAAATGTGAATCACACATTTATATATAAATTGTAAATGCTCAAAAGCAAAAGGCAAAAAGAAACGCCCCAATAAGATACCACTTCGCACAGGCTAGTGTGACTATAAAAAAAGCACAACAATAAGTGTTGGCAATGATGTGCAGAAATCAGAAGACTCATACATGCTGATGGGAATGTAAAATGGTGCAGTCACTTTGGAAAATGGTTTGGCAGTTTCTCAAAGCAGAGTCACTATATGACCCAGCAATTCCACCCGAGAGAAATGAAATCATATGCTCATCCAAATGTTTTCACAAATGTTCATAGTAGTATAAGAGGGTGCAACCAAGGGGGAGCCCAAGTGGGGATCTGTAATGGGGTCCAGAGCTCAAGGTGTCCAGGAAATATTAGAAAAATATATATAGGATGTCATCCCCACAAGTGTGAACTGGGGGGGATGGGACTCCTGGGGCAGGGCCATTGAGACCTGTTTTGTAAAGCAGCAGTTTTGCAGCTAACCTCTGGCATGGTCATTTAACATATCTATAACCTTTCACTGGTTTTATAGAAATGTTAAATAGCTGCAGCCATGTTTTGAGTAGGGGCTGGAAGTGACTTGGACCCAAGATGTAACCGGGAAGGGAGGAACACATGGCTTTTGGTGAGAGGGAAGAATCCCCTGGCTTCGGGGTTCTCTTTGCCATGCAGCTTAGGAAGCTGGGGAGCAAGATGTAGCAGCAATGCAGAGCTCTCTCTTAGCAGTTCGGAAGAATGTAGGAGAGACACTGCAGGAAGGAAAGACAGGACCATGAGGCTTTGGAGGAGTGGGGACCCCTCGGCCTGGGAGAGAGAGAGAGGACCGCGTGGCTTTGGGGCTCCTTTTGCCATGCAGCCTAGGAAGCAGGAGAGACTTTGCCTGGAAGAAAAAGGGTGAAAAGACTCTTGCTGGTGGGCCATGAGAAGGTGCCACATGGTTTTGGATTAACTGGAGATCGTGGTGGCGACACAGTGGATGGTGTTGGAACAGAGGGGCTGCCTGAATCACGGACTTCTACTTCTTTTCCTGAGATACAGTACCCTGGACTGGACAGGGGAGAAGGAAGGACTGTGTGCATTTGTGGGTATTCTAGAGAACTTTAGTATTTTAAAGGAGATATTAAGTCATTACTCCAAGCCTGTATAACTTGAAAATAAATAATTCCTTTCCTTTTCACCAGTCTCTGGCATTGAGAGACGTCTTTCCTTTGGCGGCGAGCATAACTAACCTAGTATGGGGTGGGGAGGACCCCAGGAGCACAAAGGGGGGTCCTTTTTGGTAACAGTATATCGCTGGGTGCCCCCACCCTGTTCTGTAACAGTAGCATTATTCATTATAGCCAAGAGGTGGAAACAATCCAAATAACCATCAACTGCTAAATGAATAAACAAATGTTGTATATCTATACAACAGAATACTAGCGGGATATAAAAAGAAATGAAGTACTGATATATGCTACAACATGAATGAAACTGAGAAACTTTGTGCTAAGTGAAAGAATCCAGACACAAAAGACCATATGTTGTATGATTCCATTGATAGAAAATGCTCCAGAAGAGGCAAATCTATGGAGTAGTAGCTTTAGGTTACCTACAGGAAAGGGGAGGGACTGCTAATAGGCGCCAGGTTTCATTTGGGGGTCATGAAAATGCTCTAAAATTAGATTGTGGTGATGACTACACAACCCTATGAATACAATGAAAACCATGGAACTGTACACTTGAGTGAACTTTATGGTATGTAGTTTTTTAAAAACCTTTTCCTTTTCCTCATTTCTATAGCTATCCACCGATATGAGCCTTCTAATCTGTTCATCCAAGATTCCCATGAAAATCCCGCAGTATTTCAAACACTTGACTCTGCTCACATTTTTCCCTGCCTGGAATGTCTTCTCTAGGGTACAGGCAAGTCGCATACTCACTTTGCAGACTGTTGTAACCAAGTCAATCCTCAAAGGCCTAATTTTCCTCTAGATTCCATACCACTCAGAACTGGTAACACTGTACCCTCAATTATATACATAAGGCAGTTTCACGTATTTCCCCTGTCAATGTCTACTTTTTGCTACATCTCTAATTCTTCCTTTAGTCTCCTTTATCTTCTCAGAGACAAAATAGTTAGTCTAGTATTGTAAAGACCAAACATACTGTATTTTTTGGACTGTAAGACACACTTCCCCCCCAAATTTGGGGGTGTGTCTTATAGTCCAAATGTAGCTTACCTGAGTTCTGTTTACATTTACATTGGTGAAATATTATGTTATTTATGTTATTAAATATTTCATCACCTTTTTTTGCTTCAAATTTTTTTTCCTACTTTCCTCCTCTAAAACCTAGGTGTGTCTTATGGTCCAGTGCGTCTTATAGTCTGAAAAATACGGTAATTATGAGGGCACAGCTAGGGCCTTAGGACAAGGAAGAAAAGGTGTACAATCAAGGCATATTGAAAGATAAGTCACATCACAAGTGAATGAATAGCATGCTCTGGCCTCGGTCAACCCCTGCCAACTCACCGGCTTTACAGGCCAGAACCTCAACTCCATCTCCATGTCCCACATAACAATTAGCACAGCATCTTGAACACAGATGAAACCACATGCCAGCGGAATAACAAACGGATGGCTTGAATGCAACTTTCTGCATATGTATTCAGTAGTCCTCAAACCTTAACATCCAAAGTCTTCAAGCAGGAAATGGAAATGAGAAAAAAGAAAACTGAAATAATGAGGCACGTATTCACTTCTCGACTGTATTTCAAAAGTGCACTTTTTCACCGTTGATTTCAAGGTGCTCTCTTACAGCTGCCCTCAAACCTGACACTTCGTTGTTGTCAGAGCAGAAAAGAGCACTATTACAGAAGCAACAATTTAAATATGAAATGCCTTCCTCCTACCAGTGGGGTGCCAAGATTCAACCCCCTCTGACTCCGCCTGCAGTGAGGAGGAAATCAACATAATAAAGCTCAGAAGGACAGAGGTTTGTGAGGTGGAAATAAGAAGCAACACTGCTTTCAAAGGAGAGAGGGTTGGCAGGGGCAGGAGTCTTACAGCGGAGCTTCTGAAAGCAACAAAGACTGCAGGTCACAGCAAAAAGCGACACCTTGCTGAAACCTGAGGCAGAGCCTGACTGCAGGGGTCTAGGATCAATGGAGTCGAGAGCATCTCTTCAGGTACTCTGAACAGGGAAGTCGGATTCCACTATGAAATTACTCAACCTGGCCCTGAAGTACTATGAATATAGAACATTTGTGTGGCTTCAGAAACACATAGATTTTTTCCCCTTCTGATGGATGTATTTATACTTTTTGGTAACTTGCCTTGTGTTGTTTAGAAGCCAAGATACACATACTGTAATCAGTCAGTTTGCTTATGGGATTTCCCTTGTAGCAAAGCAGTTATCTCTAAATTTATCATTTTTTTAAGTTATTTACA
Organism: Micronycteris hirsuta; assembly: GCA_004026765.1. Classification (NCBI taxonomy): domain Eukaryota; kingdom Metazoa; phylum Chordata; class Mammalia; order Chiroptera; family Phyllostomidae; genus Micronycteris; species Micronycteris hirsuta. The sequence goes on along the minus strand of PVJI01005986.1, from coordinate 32,437 downwards.
GATTTTTTTTACTGTTTATTTTGGGTCTCTTTAATAATTCCTTTTATTTGTAAAAATGCCTTTAAATTTCCTTCCTTGTTATTTATTTTTTAATATTTAGTGGTTTAGGGATTAAAAATGTAATTAAGGTAGATGATTTGTCTTCACTTCAATATTGAGAAGACTATTAAGGTGCAAAACAGAAAATAAGCAACATAAATACCTAGAAAAAATATATTTTTATAATATATATACACTTATTCCTCAGTCTCTGCAGGGGATTGGTTCCAGGATCCCTGGCTGATACCAAAATCTGCGGATGCTCAAGTTCCTTATATAAAATGTGTAATATTTGCATATAACCTATGCACATCCTCCTATGTACTTTAAATCATCTCTAGATTATGTATAGTACCTAATACAAAGTAAATGTTAACTAAACAGTTGTCATGTTATATTGTTTAGGGAATAATGACAAGAAAAAAGTCTGTACATATTCAGTACAGACATAACCATCGCAGGCCTAACTACACAGTGCATGTCAGAAACAATGTGACTTTTAAAAAAATATTGTCAATCGCTGGTTGATTGAATCTATGGATGCAGAACCTGCAAAAACAAAGGGCCAAATGTATTGTGATTTTATCATTTGCTACCTTCTTTGAACTCACATATACAGAGGCTAACAATCTCACTTTAAATGTTCAAAGGAGCATTTTTATTCTGCTCTTTGCAGAAGACTATCAAGAGTTTTTTCAAGCTATGTATGAAAAAAGACAGCATTTAATTATTTTTTTTATTAAGAACTTCAACACATGAAGACAACTTCTCCCAGTAAATACTTTGTTCAATAATCTGAAGAGGAAGCATCATTATCAGGAGTCAACAGTGAAGGCGGCTTCGGGTCACGATGGTGGGGTAGGGAAATGCTGCGCTCACCTCCTCCCGTGACCGCATCAAAATTACCACTAAATTATAGAACAGCCATCGTTCCGAACTGCCTAAACATTACCTGAACTAAATTTTTACAGCTAAGAATATAAATAAGCCACAAGGAGACGGGTAGGAGAAACAGGGATGCAGATGCCATAGTGGGGCAGTTAAGAATCTGAAGGGATATCTCAGTGGCAGAGGTTCCCTCATGAGGAGGGAGGGGACCCCACCTCAAAACTGGCTGCCCAGCCCACAGCACCAGTGCCAGGAAGAGGAGTCCTGATAACATCCGGCTGTGAAAACCAGTGGGGATTGCACCTGAGTGACACAGGGCTTCTGGAATCCCAGATGTAACTCTTGAGGGGTCTGTGCATGGACTCACTCACAAACTCACTTGCTCTGGGCTCCAGTGCAGGGGCAGCAGCTTGAAGAGCCAGGGACACATGGAAAGAAACTGAACTGACTGGCTTCAGGGCAAAGGCTGGAGGGACAGGGGTCAGGGCATCTCCCTCTGGGAACAAAAAAGCTAGCAGCCAGCCCCGACCCTTTATTGAGATCTCTCCCAAGCCCAGCTGGCAGGTGAAGGCAGGTGCCAAGCCTGAGTCCTCCATTATTAACCTTGCTAACATCTTTCACCCAGCCCTGGTGATTCCCTAATACTCTATCCCACCAGCTTGTGCACCAGGCCTGAGTCACCCCCAGCGTTTTTCCACACAAGCCTACCTTGGCTCACTGCAGGCTGTCCTAAAATCTCCCAAAGGTCTACAAACCCCAGACAAGCACTGTCTGGCCTCAGCATGCCCTGTACCTTTTGCTAAGCAGCCCCAACAGGTAGACAAGTGACTACCAGTCTCACATACACTGTAACTCTCATCAGCTGGTCCCAAGCCTGGCAAAAGCGGCAGCCCGTGTTGGCTTGGAATGTAGCTTCTATTAAGCAGCCACAAGCCTGGCACAAGTGCCTGTTGCCTTCAGCTCTTACCATGGTACCCACCAAAAGGCGCCAAGCCTAGCTCTAGTGGCAAGTGGCCTTGGTTCACAGCATAGCCTCTCCAAGTACCTTCAAGCCCAGAACAAGTGGCAACCGACTATAGACCACTTTGTAGAGTCCGTGAGGTGGTACCAACTGAATACAAACATAGGCTGACCTTGGCCTGCACCTGAGCCTCTCCCAAGACGCTCCACAACCAACATACCTGGTGGCCAACACACCCAACCAGCTCCACAAACAGCCCCCCTTAATAATGGACTCAGCACGAGAGCCCTGCTACAGTGACTCCCAATTCACGGGGTCAGCCCCCACACAGTAGCTTACCAGCTGTAGTCACGGCCAGCCCTCGTGGCCGGTCAGCCCCGAGGGTCGATCCCAGACACTGCTGTGCCAACAGCAATTAAGACCCAACTACAACAGGAGAGCACCCCTAGAGAATCAGGCTAACAGTATTTGCCCAAAATTGGATAACCAGGAAGAAATAAATTCCTGGGAACATACTATCTTCCAAAGCTGAATCAAGAAGAAAGAGAAAATTGGAACAGCCTGATAACTATTAATGAAATCGAATCAGTAATGGAAAAACTCCCAACAAACAAAAGTCCTGGACCAGATGGCTTCACAGCTAAATTTTACCAACATTCAAAGAAGAATAATTATCCTTTTTAAATCATTCCAAAAAAATTGAAGAGCAGGGAAAGTTCCCAAACTTATTTTATGAGGCCCGCATTACCCTAATTGATAACAAAACTAGACAAGGACACTATAAAAAAAGAAAATTATAGGCCAATACCCTACAAGAACATAGATGCAGAAGTCCTCAACAAAATATTAACAAACTTAACTTAGCAATACATTAATAAGATTATACACTATGATCAAATGGGATTTATTCCCAGGATGCAAGGCTAGTTCAGTATGTGCAAATCAATTAATGTGATGAACACATAAACAAAATGAAGGATAACAATTGTATGACCATATCAAGCGATACAGAAAAAAACATATAACAAAATCCAATATCCATTTATGATAAAAACTCGCAGCAAGACTTCCGGCCAAGATGGAGGTGTAGGTAGATACACTGTGCCTCCTCGCACAACCCAAACAAGAAAAACAAAAAATTTAAAAACAAAACAACCAGAATTGACAGAAAATCGAATTGTATGGAAGTCCGACAACCAAGGAGTTAAAGAAGACACGTTCATCCAGACTGGTAGGACAGGCGGAGCCAGGCAGCTGGGCGGAGAGGACTCGCAGTAAGGCAGTGGCTGGCGGCTGGGGTGGGCGGGGCAGTGGCTGGAAGACCCCCGAGGCAGCGGATTGTGGAGTGGGTGGTCCCACATTCACATGCAGATAAACCGGGAGGAACAACTGGGGAGTGAGACAGACCGCACAACCTAGGGCTCCAGTGCAGGGAAATGAAGCCTCAAACCACCAATTGAAAACACCTGTGGGGGTTGAGGCGGTGAGGGGGAGAAACTCCCAGCCTCATAGCAGAGTTCGTTGGAAAGATCCACAGGGTCCTAGAATGGACACAAGCCTGCCCACCTGGGAATCAGCAACAGAAGGGCCTGCTTTGCTTATGGGTATTGGGGGAAGTGACTGAAATCTGGCAGAGAGCGGAGCAAGAGCCATTGTTCCCTCTCAGACCCCTCCCCCACAGACAGCACCACAATACAACGATGTGGGTAGCCCTGCCCTGGTGAACACCTAAGGCCCTGACCATTATATGTAACAGGCAGTCAAGACAAAAAAAAAAAAAATGGCCCAAATGAAAGAACAGATCAAAGCTCCAGAAAAAATACAACTAAGTGACAAAGAGATAGCCAACCTATCAGATGCACAGTTCGAAACACTGGTAATCAGGATGTTCACAGAAATGGTTGAATTTGGTCACAATTTAGATGAAAAAATGAAAGCTATGCTAAGTGAAATAAAGGAAAATGTACAGGGAACCAATAGTGATGGGAAGGAAACCGGGACTCAAATCAACAGTGTGGACCAGAAGGAAGAAAGGAACCTTCAACCAGACTGAATGAAGAAACAAGAATTCAAAATAATGAGGAGAGGCTTAGGAACCTCCAGGACATCTTCAAACATTATAACATCCAAATTATAGGGGTACCAGAAAGAGAAGAGGAAGAGCAACAAATTGAAAACTTATTTGAACAAACAATGAAGGAGAACTTCCCCAATCTGGCAAAGGAAATAGACTTCCAGGAAGTCCAGGAAGCTCAGAGAGCCCCAAAGAAGTTAGATCCAAAAAGGAACACACCAAGGCACATCATAATTACATTACCCAAAATTAAAAATAAGGAGAGAATCTTAGAAGAGGCAAGAGAAAAGGGGACAGTTAAGTTACCTACAAAGGAGTTCCCGTAAGACTGTCAGCTGATTTCTCAAAAGAAAACTTACAGGCAAGAAGGGGCTGGAAAGAAGTATTCAAAGTCATGAAAGGCAAGGACCTACATCCAAGATTACTCTATCCAGCAAAGCTATCGTTTAGAATGGAAGGGTAGATAAAGTGCTTCCCAGGTAAGGTCAAGATAAAGGAGTTCATCATCACCAAGCCCTTATTACCTGAAATGTTAAAGGGATTTATCTAAGAAAAAGAAGATAAAAAATATGAACAGTAAAATGACAGCAAACTCACCGTTGTTAATAATCACACCTAAAACAAAAAAAAAAGTAAACTAAGCAAACAACTAGAACAGGAACAGAACCACAGAAATGGAGATCACATGGAGAGTTATCAACAGGGGAGTGGTAGGGGGAGAGAGGGGGGGAAAAGGTACAGAGAATAAGTAGCATAAATGGTAGGTAGAAAATAGAGTAAGAATAGTAATAGGAAATGTAGAAGCCAAAGAACTTATATGTATGACCCATGGACATGAACTAAAGGGGGGGGAATGTGGGTGGGAGGGGGTGTGCAGGGCAGAGGGGAATAAAGGGGGGAAAATGGGACAACTGTAATAGCATAATCAATAAAGTATATTTTAAAAAAAACTCTCAGCAAGGTAGGAATAGAGGGAACATACCTCAACATAATAAAGGCCATTTATGACAAATCCACAGGTAACATCATATGCAATGGTGAAAAGTTAAAAGCGTTTTCTTTAAGATCAGGAACAAGACAAGGATGTCCACTTTCACCACTTTTTTTAACACAGCATTGGAAGTCCTAGCCACAATAATCAGACAAGAAAAAAAAAAAGGCATACGAATTGGAAAGGAAGAAATAAAACTGCTGTTACTTGCAAATGGCATGGTACTACATAGAGAGAACTCTGAAGATTCCACCAAAACACTATTAGAATAAATGGATTCAGTAAAGTAACAGGATACAAAATTAATATTCTGAAATAGGCTGCATTTTTATACACCAATAATGAACTCTTGGAAAAAGGAATTAAGAAAACAATCCTGCGGGGAGGGCTCGGGTGGTGGCAAGGGGTCAGGGGGAAAGGCAGAAAACTGTACTTGAAGAATAATAGAAAAAAAATTAAAAAAAACAAAACAAAAAAACCCCCACTCCCATTCACAATTTCATCAAAAAGAATAAAATACCTAGAAGTAAATTAAACCATGAGGTAAAAAACCTGTACTTGGAAAAATATAAGACATTAAAGAAGGAAACTGATGATGATACAAATAAATGGAAGCATATACTGTGTTCATGGATAGGAAGAATTAACATCATTAAAATGTCCATAATAACCAAAGCAATCTACAGATTCAATGAAATGCCTATCAAAATACCGATGGCATTTTTTCACAAAACTATAACAAGTAATCCTAAAATTTATATAGGGCCACTTAAGCCCTTGGATAGCCAAAACAATCTTGAGAAAAAACAAAGTTCCAGGTACCAAGCTACCTGATATCAAACTATACTACAAAGCTATAGTAATCAAAACAGTATGGTGGAGGTATAAAAACAGACATATAGATCAATGGAACATAATAGACAACCCAGAAATAAAACCATGCCTATATGGTCAATTAATCTAGGACAAAGGAGGCAAGTACATATACAATGAGATAAAGACAGTCTCTTCAATAAATGGTGTTAGGAAAACTAGACAGATACATACAAAAAATATGAAACTAGATCACTTTCTTACATCATATACACGACTAAATTAAAAATAGTTTAAAGATATAAATTTAAGGCCTGCAAACATAAAACTCTTAGAAGAAAACAAAGGCAGTAAAGTCTTTGACCTCACTGGTAGCAATACGTATTTTTTTTGGACATGTCTTCTCAGCAAGGGAAACAAAAGAAAAAATAAACAAAGGGGACTATATCAAATTAAAAAAATTTTTGCACAGTGAAGGAAATCAAAACAAAACAAAAAGACATCCTACTGAATGGAAGAAGATAGTCACCAATGATATACCCAATAAGGATATATATATATGCAAAGTATATAAGGAACTCATACAGCTTAACACCAAAACAACAACAACAACAACAACAACCCCAAAATAATACGATTAAAAAATGGGCAGAGAACCTGAACAGACATTTCACCAAAGAGGTTATATAGATGGCCAGTAAACATATGAAAAGATGCTTAACGTCACTAAATCATCAGAGAAATACAAATTAGACATCACCTCACAGCTGTTAGAATGTCTCTCATCAATAAATCAACAAACAAGTGTTGGAGAGGATGTAGAGAAAAGGGAACCCTAGTGCACTGTTGGTGGGATTGAGAATTGGTGCAGCCACTGTGGAAGACAGTATGGAGGTTCCTCAAACATGTGACCCAGGCATTCCACTTCTGGGTGTTTAACCAAAAAACTCCAAACACTAATTTGAAAAGATATATGCTCCCCTATGATCACTGCAGCACTATTTCTAACAGCCCAGATATGGAAGCAGCCTAAGTGCCCACTGATAGATAATTAGATAAAGAGGATGTGGCACATACATACAATGGAATATGAGCCATAAAAAAGAAGGAAATCTTGCCATTTACAACAATATGGATGGATCTAAAGAATATTATGCTAAGTGAAATAAGGCAGACAGAGAAAGACAAATATCATATGATTTCGCTTATATGTTGAATCAAAAATAAACAAACAAAATAGAAACAAACTCATGGACATAGGGAACAAAAAGACGGTTGCCAGATTGGAAGGCTGGGTGAAAAAGGTGAAGGGATTAAGAAGTACAAATTGCCAGTTATAAAAACAGTCGCAGGGATGTAAAGTACAGCATAGGGAACATAGTCAATAATATTGCAATGACTATGGTGTCAGATGGGTGCTGGAGTTATCGGGGTGATCACTTCAAAAATGATATAAATGTCTAAACAGTAAGTTGTACACCTGAAACTAATGCAATACTGTATGTCAACTGTAGTTAAAATTTTATAAAAGTGAAAACATACTGAACCAGAGAGAGCAGTTATATGTAAGTCTTGTCATGTAGTGGAATCAACCCCATATAAAGAATCTTGAGTTCTTAAAGAAATCAGCGGCCCTGGCCAGTGCAGCTCAGTTGGTTGGCGCGCCGGCCCACAACCGAAAGGCTGCCGTTCAATTCTCCATCAGGCACATCCTCGATTTGGGGCTCAATCCTGGATTCCCGATCCCCCTTGGGTGTATACATGTACGATCTGATCCTCAGTCTGGGAGCTTTCGGGAGGCAACAAATCGATGTTTCTCTTGCATTAATGTTTCTCTCTCTCCCTTCCTCTCTCCTTTCACCTCTCCCTTCCTCTGTCTCTACAACCAATGGGGAAAAAAAAGTCCCCGGGTGAGGAGAGAGAGAGAGAGACAGAGACAAAGAGAGAGAGGAAGAAAGAAATCAGTGACTAAATGAAAGAAATACAAAAAGCACCACTTATCAAAATACATTTCTCTGTAAATTACTACACTACTAGCCAATGAGCTTAAGCAGGCTGGCAAATTGGTAAAGGAAAAGGCTTCAACTGCTGACAAGTAAGAAAAACTAGTAAATTTTAAATTACCTACAAGGGCAGGCTGATAATGCCTGAACTTAAAAGAGCTCAAAAAATGATTGCTGAATAAAGAATTAAAATAAGAGCCTTCATGAGGTGTACAGAACACAAATCATTTCTTTTTCTTTCTTTTTTTAATCTCATCTGAGGATGTGTTTTATTGATTTTAGAGAGAGAGAGGAAGGGAAGGAGGGAGGGAGGGAGAAAGAAGGCAAGGAGAAAGAGGGAGAGAAACACTGATGAGAGAGGGAAACACTGACTGGGTGCCTCCAATATGTGTACCAACTAGGGATTGAACCCACAACCTAGGTATGTGCCCTGACCGGGAATCCAACCAGTAACCATTTGGTATACAAGACAATGCTCCAACCAATTGAGCCACTAAGCTACAGCATAAATCTTTCTCATAAAAAATGTTTTTTTAAAGACTTAGAAAAAGAAAATAGCCACATGTATACTTTTCTATTTTAACTTCTCTCTTTTTTTAAAAAGATTTTATTTACTTATTATTTTTAGAGAGGGGGGAGGCAAGGAGAAAGAGAGGGAGAGAAACATCAATGTGTGGCTGCCTCTTGCATGCCCCCCACCAGAGACCCAGCCCTGAGCGGGAATTGAACTAGTGACCCCTTGGTTAGCAGGCTGGCACTCTATCCACTGAGCCACACTGGCCAGAGCTAACTTATCTTTTAAAATAGGACTTACATCCAAAAATATTAACTAGGAGTTGAATTTGCACAAAAGGTATCTTAGAATCTTTATTAATTTCTTCAAATTATTCCAGTTCACCAATTCACTGTTATATAAGAAAACAAATGGAGTACTAAATTGAAAACCTACTCCTTTTAGTCACAATGTAAACCATACAGCCGATGGGACAGGAATCAGAGAAGTCTGAATTTTCTACATTTTTTTTTTTTTTAAGGATTACTACTGAAAAAATCTCAGGTTCTGGTCATGGTTTATCCATACAATTCTTATTAAATTTAAAACAAACCCTCAGATGAAAAACGTCAGAGAGCAGTGTATCCCCCAAGGCGGCAAGCACAACTTACTTCCACTTGGAAAAGCTCTCCAGCGCCCTCGCAGTCATTGGATGTGATTACTGGAGTATGAATATGCACAAAGCCATTGTCCTGGAAGAAAAAGAAAAGCCATTTTTTTCAGTATACTTGCATATGAAATAATTCCAATAAAATATATCTTATTATACAATTAAAAGAGCATTAAGAGAATGCCATATCAAATCCCTCCCTAACTCCTCAAATAAAACTACTGAAATACCACGCTGAGTGATTTACTATGTATAGAAGCACAAATCATTTTAAATCAGGAAATGAGTTAGACATTATCTAGTCCAATTTCCTCATTTCAAAGATAAGGAACTTGAGGCCCAGAGAGGTTAATGAATTGGCAGTCACACAACTAGTCAGTGGCAGCTCAGGACTGGAACATGGGTCTTCGGGGTCTGTCTCTGGTACTAGTTCTTCCACTTTTCTAACATGCTGGTAGTGATTTAACATGCACACACACCCAAACCCTCAAAGTTAATGTATAATAAATAACGTTGCCCACATTGCTAAGAGACTACAAAGTGATCAATGCAAAGTTCGGTTATTTTGCAATGAGACCCTCAATTGTAACAAACCACTGAAAAGGAGAAAAATCAAAGCTGACAAACAGGGACTGCAGAAATAAACTGCAAACAAGGCAGAAATGACTTTTTAGGATGTCTGTCATTACACTGAGGGGAGGAGCACTGCACATGGCACAGGCAGTGCACTTCTGTTAGCCTCAAAGAGACTGTGAGCAGCAAATGCATCCATTACTGAGGCGCCCAACTGCAATTTTTCCGCTCCAAAGTCTGAGACTATTTCCATTAGTGAACCACAAAAGCTGTTGCTGGTAGAATTGAAATAACCCAACAACTTCAAGGTTAAGCTTCATTCATTCTGACTATGGATATAGGCAAAAGGTTACATTCAACATAAATGTTGCAGGGTGGGTGTGGAGGTAACCAAAAGGGACTTGGGCTGCAAAGGCAGAATAGTATGTGTTTAATGCAAATATTGTGGTCTTGCCCTGGCTGGTATAGCTCAGTGGATTGAGCGTCGGCTGCAAACCAAAGGGTGGCCAGTTCAATTCCCAGTCAGGGCACACCCGTGGGTTGTGGGCCAGGTTCCCAGTTGTGGGTGCGCGAGAGGCAACCACACATTGATATTTCTCCCCTTTTCTTCCTCTCTAAAAATGGATAAATAAAATCTTAAGTAAAAATATATTTTAAAATTATCTTGAAATCAATACAATGAATTTATACTTCTAATCTCTGCTAAATCTGCCTATCACTGGTGGAACACAAAATGTCTTAGTGTTACCAGGGACCTCCCAAGTTTGCTCCCTCCTTCATAAAAAGGTTAAATTAAAGTATTGTGGTTAAGATACAAAGCATCTAGTTAACAACTTGCCTTATGATGTAGATGGATTAAACATTCAAACTCTAAATCAGGAATCTCAGAAAGCATTTAGATACGCACTCAGTCAGGGAGCAAACGCCTGGAGGTGCTGCACAGAGCACGTTATAGAGAACGAATGAAACATAATCAATAATAACATTACTGCATACAATTTTTATCTCTCAGGAGCCAAGAATTATGGACACGAATCATTTATTCCACACGAATGCAAGCAACTATGAGCTTGAGTGCAGTAAACAAAGAAAGGAAATGAAAAATCCAAAGGAAATGAGGGCGGCGAGAAGGCGGGGGAGACGGAGGAGAAAATTTAACGGCTAAAAATAATTGCCAGAGTTAGAACTGGTCAACTGCGACAAGAAACATCACTGTAAATCTTATGAAAATAACTATATGATATTTTTTAAAAATCACTGAAGTAGTGGGAATTATTTTTAACACTCAACTAATGCTAAACCTTTCAAAAGGGGTCACCAACTTTTTAAGGCTTAATGCTGCAAGCAAGGCTTATCAGTTCAAAGTCCATGACATTACCACCAAAAGCTATAAAATGTACAAAGGAATTAAAATAAAGCACTGAGAATACATTTCAAAAAAGAGGAGTGGACAGGGAAGGAGAAAGATAAAAAGGAAAATAGCCAGGATTGGAGGAGCCCTCCCAGCAGCGGTCCCAGTGTGGTGCCAGTGTGAGGCCCTGACCCTTTACCACAGCAAGGTGGCTCCTAATCAGAAGTCTGAAGGCCAGAGAAGGAACCAAAACAAAAGCACGTACTTTCATCCAAGTTTTTATTATTTATTTTTAAAGATTTTATTTATTTATTTTCAGAGAGAGGAGAAGGGAGGGAGAAAGAGCAATGTATGGTTGCCTCTCACATGGCCCCCACTGGGGACCTGGCCCGCAACCCAGGCATGTGCCCTGACTGGGAATCGAACCTCTGGTTCCCAGCCCGCGCTCTATCCACTGAGCTACACCAGCCAGGTATCCAAGTTTTGGCTGCATCCACTGCCTCTAAATATCTAAACAGTTTGAGAGAGAGACATTCTAGAACCAGATATTTTGTAAGGCACTGCGTATCTGAAAATGCAAAATTCACGTACTAAGGCCCATACACATCACTCAATGACTCATGGACGATATTTTCTTTCACACACCCCCCCCAAATAAGTATCTTTATTTATCAGAATCAGCAACAACAACAACACAGCAGCAATTGCCAGCCACAGGCACACCACTGGCAACAAAAAGGGAAAGCAAAAGGAGACACCCGCCCCCCAAAATAATCCACAGAAAACAGTCACAGGAATTCAAGGACACAGCGGTCTGGGGTCATTCAACACAGGTACAGAGAATACGCCACACCGTGGCAGGCTTTGAAAGCACTGCCATATAGAAGAGGAATAAATCTGATACTCAAAGGAAGAATTTTGACTCATCAAGAAAGGGTAAGCTTTTTTTTTCTGGAAGTTAGGAAGCCAGGGAAGTATGCAATACATTGTACAATAATTTCCACCGGAATTTAGAAAATTTGGTGCCTGAACAGATAATCCTGTTATTTGAGAAACTCAGCTCTTCTAAATGACTCATTCCTTGAGGATTCTAGATAGGCACTTTTTAGTTCATAGCAAATGTGTCAATTTTATGAGCAAACCAAGTTATACATAAAACATTTTGATACTCAAACCAAAACAGTAACTTTAGATGCTTAAAGTATCCTAATTAAAAGGTACTGCTCAAATTTATTTTTTTCTATATTTCTAGACTTGAAATTTATGAAGAGTTTACGTTTTAAGCCCTAACATCTTTTAGGGAGCCTGTAGTCACAATTCACAGAAATACAGGGTCCGGCACAAATAACACCCCTTATTTATTATAAAATCATTAACATGTAACATCACACTCAAGCACACCATATGACATTTTAGGTGAAATGTTCAAATTAAAACTATAAATTATTACACCCATATTATTACCTTCCCAACCACACTCAAGCAGGCATTACTTCTGCCAGACCCTATAGTCAACTACTAGATAATGAACAACGATTATGTAGTATGTCACAGAGCTCTCCTCTGATCTCTTTAAACAATTCAATCCTGTTACACATACAATTGGGTAACATTATAGAAGTTGGATTATACTTTCCAGGTCTTTACAACTAAAATGTGAATTTATAGCACTCAAAAAAAGTACCTATTTTGTAATGATCACTGAGTGTTAAAATTTTTTTTCAACCACTTAAAGTGTTTCTTTTTAATTTTATTTTGCTTATTTTTTGATTTCAGAATTTCTAGTTTCTTCCCTTATTTTTGAATTGTTTACATATCTGCAAAATTTCATGTAACAAAGAATTGAAAAAAAGGTAAAGCCCGTCAGTCAACAGACGGTGAATACCACCACCTGGTGGCCAGAAATGTGTAAAACTTCCAGAGTTAGTATAGGTCCACTTTCCCAGCTGTTAAAGCCATATGGGGGAAAACATTTTCAGATTTGAACAAATTTTCTGTTTGTGTGGTTCAAGCACTACTAAAAAGCCATATGAAAGCTGCATAAGAAAGTGTATGAGGCCATACGTAAATGCTCCCTTTCGAACTGGAATGGGGTGATACCGTGTAATGTGATTTATTTTCCTTTGTTTATTCAAGAGTACAGTATATGCTTTAAAGCCATGATGTTCTTTGGCTGTTTTACCAGAAATCAACCCTGAAGGAGCTTTTTGAAAAGCAAGAACGCTGTTGTATGCTGCAACAGGTGGGTCTGCGTGACTCTGGACACGGGGAAGGGCACACATTAAACAAACACTAGCTGGATCCAGAGAAGTGGCACAGGGAGAGCTCCAGAACCCATGGAATAACACTGAACTTTATGTTCCAGTCACTCCTTGCCTTTTCCCCCAACCCCCATCCACATGAAGGGGAGGATCCCTTCACCTCATCAACTTACCAAATATTGTACATTCCACTGTGGCTTTCCCAGGTTGGGGGAAATGGTGGAAAAGCAAAACTAAATAAGACAAAATGCCTTTAATCATTAGATCAATCCACTTGATCAACACCTCTTTAAAATTTGTAATTACTATTTATTTACATACAGTATACATAAATACTATATATAAATACTATATAAATAAATATACCATATATACTATATATATGGTGTGTATGTATATATAGTACATAAATAGTGTGTGTGTATAGTATGTCTATGGCCAAATTGGAAAAATAGGGACCAGATTTTACCCTCCTAACTAAAACAAACAAAAAGACAAAAACAGAACAAAAAAAACCCCCTACAAGCAAAACACATGAAAGAATCGTTTTCAAGATACTGAACACCAACCAGACAACAAAGGACAGTGACCTCAGAAGATGGAAACAAACACAGTGAACCCCTCCAGCAGCCCAGCTCACTGCCTTGAGATTTTCCAGGCCACAGCGAGGAGAGTGGGGTAATACAGTGGAGGCCAGCAGACTCCCTGAGTTGAGGAGACAGAGCTGAGAGTCTCAGGAGACCAAAGTGACTAAAATTCAAGACAGAGTACCAGAGAGGAAAGAGCTGTGCAGAGAAGTCCAGAGATGGGTAGAAGGTCACATGGAGCATCAGGTAGAGCTCAGGTGGCAAACACAAGGCCTTCGGGCCAAATCCGGCCCTCCACCTTGTTTTATCCGGCCTGGCACCTTGTTTCTACCCGGTGGCTGCACCAGTTCCTTGCCTCTAGTTAAGGAGTGGTTACATTTATACAGTCCTAAAATTATATTCAGCCCTTTGAAGGCAACCGCGAGGCTGATGTGGCCCCCCTGGTGAAAATGAGTTTGACACCACTGAGTAGAGGAATGATCAAGCCAATGCTTGTGAGGAAACCAACCAAGGCCACAAAAAGAACCACCCAGAAGACTGGAAAACAGTGCCTTGTGCTCACATGTGGCTGGAAACCTTGTCTGAACCACAAGCCAGATTGAAAAAACCCGCTAATTCACAAGGCACTAGGTACTCAGGAAGGCTTTGCCTCAGTGGTGGGGAATAATCACTCCTAGACTGAGAACTCCAGACATACTTAAAGCCAGGACACAAAAGATCAAACCGTTTTCAAATAACTGCATACCAGAAAAAAGCTTAAGCAGCTTAAAATTTACAATGTCTGGCACCTAATCAAAGATTTGCAGGTATACAAAGAGGAAGGGAAACATAATCCATAATGAAGAGATTAATAAATCAAAACTGACTCCTAATGACAGATATGTTAAAATTAGAAAAAAAGACATAAAAACAGCATTTTTACTACATTGTATATGTTCAAAACCATCTTGGATATGTTAAAAATTAAGTAGAGAAATGGAAGACACTTTTTAAGAGGGTCCAAATCAAACATCTAGATATGAAACCTAAAATGTGTGAGATGAAAAATGCACTGGATAGAAATAACAACAAATTAAACACCATAGAAAAAACAAATTTAATGACACAGCAACGGAAATTGTCCAAAAGAAAAACAGAATTTTAACAAAGAAAAGAGTATCAGTGAGCTCTGGGAATACCGTCAAGTAGCCTAATACCTGGGTAGTTGAAGTCCCCAAAAGATGGAAGAAACATAAAAAATACTTGAAAAAATAATAGCTGAAAAAAGTTGATGAAAATAAAAAAGAATACACAAGAAACACAACAAATTCCAATCGCGAAGAAACTATGCCAAGGCACATCATAATTAAATTGCTCAGAATCAAAGAGAAAATTTAGCCTGTCTGGTGTGCCTCAGTGGATTGAGCACCAGCCTGCGAATCAAAAGGTCACGGGTTTGATTCCCAGTGAGGGCACATGCCTGGATTGCAGGCCAGGACCCCAGTAGGGGGCGCAGAAGAGGCAATCACACACTGAATGTTTCTCTCCCTCTTTTTCCCTCCCTTCCCCTCTCTCTAAAAAATAAATAAAATCTTTAAAAAAAATGAGAGAAAATTTAAACTCAAACAAAACAAAAAACAAAAAAAAAAAGAAAGAATGAAAAATACCATGACAGTAAAGGGTGCTTGGAATAAATAATAGAACTTGCAGTATAATATTCCAGTGTTACAATTACTCAATTTCTTTACAAGACAGAACACTGAGAAGCAAAACATCTTACCTTAAAGAAAGAATGAATAGCAGCTGTGGCTTCACTGCGAACCCTCAGTATAGAACCCAGGGCATTAGTCCTACACCTAAGGTGAGGAAATTGTCTTAGATACTCCAGAGGAGGCCTCTCTTTATATTTAAAAGGGAAATCCTGCCAATAAATTAAAAAAACAAATTAGAAGCTAACAAGATAGTTTCCAGGGCATTTTAAAAATAGTGCTTTAAAACAAAACTAAGACATTTCCCTTCTTTATTTTCTAATATAACTGAATATAGTCCACATTAATTCCAACGAATTAGCAGGATGGTGGCGGGGTGGAATCAGAGAGATGTAGTTTTTAATTCTGCTCTACCACTTACTAGCTGTGAAACCATGGGCAAGTGCCCTTAATAGCATTGAGGCTAATCTGTTATTTACCAAATTTCTATCTGTCAGCTATCAACCACTACTTGTGAGAAGAGAGATTAGGATAAAATTATGCAAAATAGTCCAATGTTAGGCACAGAGTTTAGAATACTGTAAATATTAAAGATTGTTTTCTACAGTTGTTTATATACAGCTGGTACTTAATTTTTAAATCACCCAAATGTCTTCAAAGTCCACAATCATTCATAAACAATTGACAGTCTAATCACTGTTTACCAACGTGCACTACTACCTAAGAATATGAAGGGTTGCCCTGGCTTGTGTAGCTCAGTGGATTGAGCGTGGGCTGGGAACCAAAGGGTTGCCAGTTCCATTCCCAGTCAAGGCACATGCCTGGGTTGCGGGCCAGGTCCCCAGTGAGGGCCATGTGAGAGGCAACCATACATTGCTGTTTCTCTCCCTCTCTTCCTCCCTCCCTTCCCCTCTCTCTAAAAATAAATAAAATCTTTAAAAAAAAAAAGAGTATGAAGGGTCGACAACTTTCTGTCATCTGGCAGAGTAGTATATATTTACAAAAAATTTAAAGAAAACTATGAATCTACCTAGAAGTATTTCCACCTGACCCACACGGGTGTTATAAGATTAAGAAGACGGAAACAAACTTTCAGACCAAAATCAAAGTTTCAATAAAAAGATAACAAAGAAGCTAAGTGAAAAAGCTATACTGGTAGACTTCTTAGACTTTTCTATTCCTTTTAGGCCTTGTGCATATATTAATTTATGTTGTATAGAAATAAGCACAACACTTACTAAAGTGAAAAATATGACCACATTAACAGGAATTTGGGGACTGTTAAATGGTTCAGAATTCCCTAATGTCTCAATACTTACAAATAACAATGAAATGAAGGGAATGAGAAGGTGAAGGTTATCAACACCCACGGAAGCCAAGGGAGAACAATTTAAGAAGAATAAAACACACAGTACATTTTTAATAATCATATATCCCTCTAAGAAAGGAAAAACAACAATGGTTACTGTCTCCACTCCTGAGTTCCAAATTATTTTCAGGTTTTTTTCCAGAAATCTCAGAACCTGGTTCTTGATTTTACTTGTCAATTAGAATTTCTTAGAAAATTATTCAGAATGACACATTTAAGAAATTGTCCATTTTCTTCTTATTGCCTGTATTTAATTTCTTCCAGTTATCCCAAAAATCTAAAAATGAATTAAAATAATGCAATTTCTCTATATTTCCTTATTTTTTTGTTCATTAAACATTTGAAGGCAAGTATCTTGAAACCATGGAGTCAAATGGCTAGTACATGTGTCAATTTCAGCTGTGCCACTAATCAGCTGTATCACCCTGGGCAAGTCATTTCACCTGCCTGGGCCTCATTTTTCTCCAATTGAAGAAATTTTTTTAAAAGTTAAAAAAAAAAAAAAAGAAATTAGGTTGATAATCTATTATTTTATTCCTGCTAAGCTCTTCATCAGGTTACAAATAAAAAGCTACTAACAGAAAAGTCTTGCAAAAGCAGGTATAAACGTGCCTTAATGTAGAATTTCTTTGTTCAGCCAAGAATTACAACACTCTAGCACTGTCCAATTGAATTTTCTATGAGAAATGGAAACGTCCTGTATCTGTGCCATCTAGTATGATAGCCACTAGTTGCATATGACCACTGAGCACTTGAAATATGGCTAATGACTCAGAGGAATGGAATTTTTTATTTACTTTTAATTGATTTAATATTAAACAGCCGCAGGTGGCTAATGGCTACTATATTGGACGTAACAGTTCCAGGTCATGCAAGTCACTTCTAGACAGAACTTTCCTTAGAATGTGGTCTGCCCCGGTATGTCTCTGTCATTGGATATGCTTGTAAAAGTGGCAACTTTCAACTGTGACAGAGATGCATAGAGCAATACCTAGCTCTCACTCAGAACACTCATCCATCTACACAGATACTTTCTGCCACTCTCTCTACATTCCTTAGGCTCTACTGCCTGTTTCGATGATCTGGGAACACAATCAAAACACATTCTAAGTTCCTTCTTCCCAATAATCACACTTAAAACAAATTGCTAATGTTTTAAATTAAGCCTAAACAGCCTCCATTAAAGTGTCAGAAAACATACCTTGGGATCACAATGGCCAACAACTTCAATTTTTTCTGCTTTCAGCTCCACATTTTGTCTTTTGGCTGGACTTTTTACCAACTTTCCGTGAACTTCCACGGAGCTCCCAAAAGCCAGTTCTCTATAGTAACAGCACAGCATAAACAAGACATCATTGTACACAACCCTCATTTTAATACAAACCTTGCTATAAGAACATTACAATATTTATGACAGAAATTTTTACCCTTCATTAGGTAGAAAGCTGCAGAGAGTTAAGAGACTGAAGCAAAGGATAGGTGGGAATATTGTCACATGAATATGTCAAGACAGAACAGGAAAGGCCTGAGCTTGAAGGATCTTGATTTTAAGTGTTTGGACTTGAACCACAAAACTATGAAAAGCAGATTTGTTTAGGAAGACCATGCAGGGTAAATTGTGGACACTGACTGGATTAGGAAAATGGGAGGCAGAAGAGACAAAAAACAAAATCAAAGGACTCACTTTTGTTTTTTTAACTCACCTACTGTCCAAGCTTGAATCTGCTACAACCTGAAGGCTCTCCAAAGAGGACCCATCATTTACATGCAGGAACAAGACTTCCTTCTGGGATCGGACTGAACGAATCCATCCCTAATGAAGAGAAGTATTTCTAAATGTGAGTTTAAAACATGCAAACATTTTACATTTTTATTACACATATACATAGCAGACTAAATGAAACCAAGGGAAAAAATGTCCTCATAATCCTGCCTTAACAAATCAATTGCTTTTAGTTCACTCATATGCATATATAAATTTATATGGTTCTTATTACAGTGAGATATAGCTTTGGCATTCCACTTTTTGTTTTGTGAATAAAGCTCATCTTTCTGAATAGATACCTGACCTTCCAGGTTGATGAGCCTAATTCACATAACCAATCCCCCAATATTGGCTACTTCACATATTTTCTACTGTCCCTGCACCCTCTTAATTGGGTTACAAATAACAGAGTACATGTTTTGGTTTCTTTCTTCTTTTATACCAACTTCCAAGAAGGGAGATTATGTAGTTATAGATGAGAAACATCTTTATGGAATTCTATTTCCTTTTACCAAATACCATACATAAAGAGTTCTCAAGAAACTTCTCATTATGAACATAAATTATACGTAAACTTTCAAAAACACTCTGAATTTAAATGACAAGTAGTTTGAGTATGAATGAGATGTCTTCAGGTAGAGTAATTAACATTAAAAACAGCTCTCTCACCAATCACATCTAGCTTAATTAGCAGAGAAGTTAAGAGAGAATATTCTTCTAGCAGACATTGAAGAATCGTGAAACAATTGATGGTGTTTGATTAACCATTGAATACGCCTGGGAAAAGCAAGACGATCCGACTCAGAAAAACTGTACAGTCAGGTACCACTCAATGACAGATATATTCTGAGAACCACGTTGCTAGGCAACTTCAACCTTGTGCCAGCATCAGAGAGGGCCCTTATGCAGATCTAGATGGTATAGCCACTATACACCTACACATGTTACTGCACACGAGATTAAATCAAGCACAAGAGAAAATGATACAATCAAGGGACTGCGGTAAACGCAGGATGCATGAGGCTGCTGCAGGTGTAACAGGGAATACTCTTCCACAGCAAACTTTGTAGAAGCAGAAAGAGTAGACTCTAAAATAATAATAAAAGTAGAGTAAATACACAAACCAGTTGACATAGTCATTTACCATCCTTAGAAGTATTACGTACATAATTGTATGCGCTCCACTTTTATACGACTGGCAGCGCCAACATCACCACAAACATGTAATGCGTTGCACTGTGACGTCAGGTTATCAAGGTTACCAAGTCGCTGGGAGATGGGAAGTTTTCAACTCCATTACAATCTTATGGGACTACGTCCATTTTATGCAATCTGTCATTGACCAAAATGTCATATGGCGCATGACTGTACTGACCCTTATTTTGTGTCCCCAACATACCCTATAGACAAGGAGTCTTCACATAGTTAAGGACTTGCTCTCTGTTTCCTCTAACGTTTTTATTTATATCACTAACACCTATCATATTGCTGAAATGACTTGTTTTAGCCATTAGACCAGGGCTGTCCAACAGAAGTACACGAGCCACGTAAGTAATCTTAGTTAGTGGTCACAGCGAAAGTAAAAAGCAGGTGAAATTCATTTGAATATTTTATTTAACCCATTATGCCCCCCAAATTAACAACATACAATCAATGTAACTATTTTGCACTTTGTTCTTCAAAATTGGTATTTTATTTGCAGCACCTCTCAATTCAGGCCACCCACACTTTAAGTGCTCAGTAGTAAGTAGCACACGTGTCAGTACGGCACCAGCACTAGATTGTATTAGATTGCACAGCACTAAAGCGAACGCCTCTAACGGAGGCATTAGGTTCTTTCCACTGTGGAATTGCCTTTGGACTAGCACATAAAAGTTGTCATTAACGTATGGCGAATTAATAGATGGATTCAAGAAAAGATTTTGATTTAGATCATGGAAAGAATATGAAACCCAAAAAAGCGCAGACGGGTAGATTAGACATACTGCTAATAATCAAAGCTGTGCGAGGACAACAGAAGTAATTGTTTCAGCAAATGACCTTGCGTGGCCTGCTCCTTAAGAGGAAATCTACATGGAACTGCTGCAAATATTATTAGCAAGGTAAATAATAGTTAACATTTATTGACTCTGGACCATTGTTCTGTCTTATACCTGTTATCACCTTCATCTTTATAAGAGGAAACCGAGGGTTAGGGCAGTAAGTGACATGCCCCACAGAGTTACAATAGACAGCTTGACTCCAGAGCTTTCAAGCTGCTACACTCCGCTCTTTCCTAGTTGATTAAACATGTTACATGCAAAGCCTCACGTTAGGCACTGTGGTCGAATGAAAGGTATGGTTTTAGTTGAACAAATATTTACAGTCGGCCACGTGTGAGTACCACAACAGGTAAGACATGTTATCGGCTCTCAAGGAGCTAGCTCAAGACAACCAACATATAACTGTGGGGTATTAATTACAAGGACCACAGGAAATGGGACCCCTTCGTTTACTTTGCTGTACAATTAACAAGTTTACAGGTAATGCCATAGTACCGTGAAAGCAAATTTCCAGCGTTTTATAGGCATCATAACAGTTTTGCAAAAGTAGTAGCCAATGAAAGGAGAAAAGTGTGAATGCACAGGATTGCCTGTATTTTCTAACTTTTCCCTGCCGGTCATTCTGACTCCGCAGTACAAGCCAAGCCTAGATGTGGATGTGCCATGTAAGTCACTAAAAGGAAAACAAAAAACAAACTAGCAAAAAAACCTCTTCCCACACACCAACCTGAACCTTAACGCGCTCCCCATTCGTGTTCTGGGCCCCGAGAGCTTCCCGCACGCTCAGTTTGGCTGCAGGCTTGGGTCTCGGGCAGGGAGCAGAAGAACAGGAGCGCAGGGCTCGGAGCAGGCACCGGGCCCCGAACATCGCGCGGGTGCCCCAGGCCCTCCCTCCTCGGCACCAGCCCAGATCCTAGCGGGCTCGCACCCTGCGTGCCGGGACCCTCCCCTCACAGCCCCTCCTCGATTCCCGGCCGCAGGCCTGCCGCCAGGTGCCTGAAAGCCCCCGGTTGCTCCCTTCCCCTTTAGGAGCTCCAGCTCTGGCCTCCAAAGAACCTCTCCTCTGTCCCCCTCTCCCCGAGAGCGCGGACGGGAGACAACACATTTAGCGGCTTGAGCCGCAACGAAACCACGTGCAGCCAGTGGCCAGGGCGCCCCACAGTCGCGCGTCGTTTCTAAACTTACTCCCTGACCCCCGGCCGAAACGCACGCAGCCGCCGTACGTGACCACGCCCACTTAACGTCATCACGCTAAGAGGAGGCCCAGAGCCTGGCGCACCGGTGACTCCAGTTTAAAGGGCAGGCGGAGCGGAGGAAGGGGCGGGACCAGTAGCTAAAATGGGGCGGAGCTAAGGCATTGAGGTCCTACGGGGTTGTTGGAGGAAGTAATTACGGAGCCCACGAGGGGTGGGGTCTGAGAGTCTTAATTTCTAAAGGTTAAAGGTGCTGTTAAGGAACACTGAGAGGGAAGGAGCGATTGGTGAGGAGGGAAAGTGTCCGGAAGGAGACTTAAGTTGTTGAGGAAAGTTAGCCTGAGGGTGATTGTCAGTCGTTCCAGAGTTTTGGGCACAGAGATAGACAGGCATGGTGTCGGACATCTAAACAGACAGTGACAGAAAAGGGGGATCCGCTCCCTGGCAGAGCGTAGCGTGGAATGCCAGGCGTGGCCCGGGCAGGTACCTCTCACAAGCAAGAGTAACTGAAGAGACCGTGACTGTTATGGGGGTCAGAGAAGGCACAGTGTGAAGACGATGGAGAGGAACTCGTAGGATGTCTGGCATTGCCTGCCAGAAGCTGCAAGTCTCTCTTTTTTGTCCAGCACAGTTATTTGCATTTGTTTGACCTGGAAACCTTGACCCTTTTATATATTAGGCTACCTTTAAAATGTATCCAAAAGTTTTCTTTTCTTCCCTTGTAACTCAGTGACAATCAACAAAAGGTTTCTAATTAAAAGAAGTAAGGGCTGGTTACCTAAATTTACCACTACTATTAAGCCAATTTTACAAATAAGGGAATTTAGGCATAGAAAATTTAAACGAGTTGCTCAAAGATATACATCCCATCAGTGTGAGATTTAAACCCCCAAATATTGGCTTCAGGCACTGAACTATTATGCCAAGCAGTGTTTCAAGATGGGGAATAAAATTATGGTCCCTTCCATCGAAGAGCTCATGGTCTAGATGAAGACTGGCAAGAAAACAGATCGTTGCAACGTAAGCCAGTAAGTACACCCAAGTGCACACACTTGGAGGAGTAGTCTAGAGGAGGAAATAATTAAGCTTAGTTTTTGAGGAGGATCATAATTTAGCCAGTTTGGGATGTAAGAAAGGATTTCATGTCAGAAGGTGAGCAGAAAAGGTTGCCAGGAGGAAAAATAGCCTGGAAGAATTGTAAAATTGTTCTCCAGATAGACTAGAAAATATATCCCATGAAAATGATGTTCTTGGACCCTTTCTGAACCTTGAGAAAACAAATGTGAAAACTTCCAGCAAAATGCCTTCAGAATTATGTAGCTGTGGAGTTTAAAAAATATGCCTTCAAGGTACTGGTTGCAAAATCTGGGGAATGAGGCAACCTGGAGTTCGCAGCAATTACGTGGTTCCCAGTTCAAACCTCTTTGAATACACCTACCTCGTCCAAGGGACCAAAAGTAGTGACCAGTTGGCTCACTTCCTACCCAGGGAATTTTCTATATTAAATCACATCATCTTATTTTTAATTAAAAAAGTTTAAATCCTCACCCGAGGATTTTCATCAATCAGAGAGAGAGAGAGAGAAAGAGAACATCAATTGCCTGCCTCCCGTATGTACCCTGACCGGGAATCAAACTCACAACCAACGTAGGTGCCCTGACCAGGGATCAAAACCACAATCTTTTGGTGCATGGGATGACACTCCAACCAACCGAGCCACCCGGCCAGCACATATCATCTTATTTTTGTTTTCAGTGCTGGAAGGATACTTCCCCTTTTAGGTTCATCATCTATCAGACAATACCAGAGTGATCTTTCTAAAATCAATGTATTACCATCTCAAACGATTGCTTGTGCTATAGACTGCTGTGTGTCAGGAATTCTTGACACATTAACTTATTTAATCTTTACGGTAGTCCTCTGAAGTAGGGTAGCATCACCATCCCCAGATTCCAAAGGAAAAACTGAAGCTCAGAAAGGTTTCATGTTTGTACTATTAACACAGGAAGTCTGGCACCAGAGTCCGGTTTCTTATCCACTTGCTACTCCAGTGATTAAACAACCCTCCAGTTGCTCCCTCTGCAACACAGAGAGGACTTGCTTTCTTTAGAATGCCTCCGAGGCTGTCTGTGATCCTCGAGGTTCTCTGAGGTGTTCTCCGTGGGAGGAACAGAAGTGAAACATTCTTGTTGTTACCTTTTGATACTGGAGATCTGTGGGATGAACACTCAGCATTACTCATCAGCTTTGGGGCTGGTTTTAATCAGGCTCATGACAGGGGGCAGCTTCCCGTGCAAAGCTCAGGGCTTCTAAAAGGCAGGCATTACTCTGATACCCCAGGTGGTCACGGAATACAACTCTGTTCAGGGTTTTCATTAAACTTGAATTTACTCATGAAATGGTCAACACCTAAAACTTGATTTTAAGGTTATGACCTCAGAGTATAGAGGAACATACTACTCAATGCAGAAATTATGGAGCCATTAGGTGTAGAAATGGATCTTGGCTTTCTCTGAAGGAGCTAACAACGGTGAGTACAATTTATCTTGGAAAATGGAAAGGCACATGCTCAGCAGAAAAAGAAGTCACATTTGTAGTTTGTATCTCTCAGAGAAGCAACTCATAATCTAGAAAGAGAAGCTGACAGATAAATGGTGAATTAAAGCAATGAGCACAGAAGAGCAGTAGTAACCACGTCTCGGGGGAGCAAGGCAGTTTTCCTGGAGGAAGAGACATACAAGCTGAGACCAGAGGACGAGCATTAGCTTGTGAAGGGGAACTGTGCGTGGCGAAGGGAGCGGCAAGCACTCTGTATCGTGATGGAGGTGGGCTTACCTGGACCACGTAGGTAAGCATCGCTTGAGTTTTGCATATTATTTACATACGCTTCAATAAAAATATAAATTAAATATTAAAAATAGAGGAGTCTGGTCTGTTGTGAGAATTAAAGTATCCTCCTTCCCTGGTAGTGCAAATGATACTTTCTTTGTAAAACCTATGAACTATTTCCTGCAGATAGACAAGTTTAGAGGATCATGCAGTAAAACTTGGTAGCTACCACCTAGGTTTGTCGAGTCAAATCTTAATATTTTGTCATATCTCTTTTGGATCTTCCTCTTTTATTTCAAGGAAAAATAAAATCCAGATACAATGAATCTCCCCTGTACTTCTCTGCATTTTTCTCCTTTCCTCCTGGATAGAGGAAACCACTGTCCAGAATTCAGAGTTTATAATTTTCTCCCATATTATTATAATTTTATACACACACACACACACATGTGTACATATATGAATATATAATATGTATGTCTATATAAAGTGTCTTGTTTTGTATATATTTTTTTTAAGATTTTATTTATTTATTTTTAGAGAGAGGGGAAGGGAGGGAGAAAGAGAGGGAGAGAAACAGCAATGTATGGTTGCCTCTCACATGGCCCCCACTGGGGACCTGGCCTGCAACCCAGGCATGTGCCCTGACTGGGAATCGAACTGGGACCCTTTGGTTCCCAGCCCGCGCTCCATCCACTGAGCTACACCAGCCAGGGCCTTGTTTTGTATATTTTTAAACTTCAAATAAATGGCATCTTTCCACACATTATTCTGCAACTCAAATTTATCTTTTGAGATCTATCCGTGTAGCTCTAGATATGAATGTGCCAGGATTTATTCATTCTCACTCTGATAGTTATTTGGGCTGTTTTGAGGTGGATTTACCATGAAGCTAAGGAAACTTAAGCTTAGAGTCCCTTATTTGCATGCATGTGTTCCCTCCCCCCACCCCCACCCCCATTCTTTACTGCTGGTCTCCCTGACCATGCTGGGAGCTGTGGCGTGAGAAGAGAGGTGATCAGGAAGTATTTCTAAAGGAACTCAGAATAAAATCCATGGATTTCCAAGGCTCTAAAAGTTTGTTGTAACTACTTCCCTCATTCTAAATAAATGTTTAATACTTGTACTTTTGTGTCATTTTCCTTGAGGAGAAATTCTCCAGTTATTTAAAGTTCCAAGACCCACAAAACTGATCTGCCTTTTATCACAAGAATGCTGCAATAAATGTACTGGACACGTGTGAGAGAGGGTCTGGATCATAAACCGAAGGTATACGCAGCTCTAGCTTTACTGGGTACTGGCAAATTTCTCTCCAAATTGATGGCTTCGGTTTATATACCCTCCTGCAGGCTTATAAGAGTTTTCGTATCTCTACACCTTTAGTGATAACCGATAGAGTCAGAATTTCTCATTTTTATCAGTTTGGGATAAGAAAGAGTACCTCAGTGTTTTTAGAGATTCTATGTTTTTTATTCTCTCTCTTTTTTTTTTTTTTCAAAAAATTCCACTTGACCCATCACCCCATCATTTTCAACAGCACAGGGGCAAGGGGCACTGGCCCGGTAATCAGAAGTCCGGTTCAGATCTTGTTTGTACAGCTCACTAGCTGGGGGATCTTCACCAAGTAACTTAAGCTCCAGATTTCTATCACATGGCCATTCACAGCATTAACTGAAGTGCATTGTGAATTTTGTGACAGAGAAACAAGTGTTGTATCTGACTGGATACTCTCTATCATCTGAGTTTTGTTTTAGAGTCAGGGAGTCCCCTAAATTTAATCAGCCAACTCTATTGAAACCCCGAAGTAGAAGGCTAAAGATGAATTCAATCCATTTTGTGTGCATTTCTTTTGGGTACAGTCTTTCAGCGTACATACAAATCCCCAGCGGAGCTAGTCAAAATGCAGAGCCCTCGGTCTCCTGCCTGTGATTCTGACTCGCTTTGAGAAATACTGCTTGCTCCGCAGTTGCATCTCATCCTTTCCCTGGTTTCTTCCTTTTGCTTTGAGACTTGGACTTCTTTTTATTCTATTATATTACTGTTGTTTTTATCATTATTATTAAACTTCTCCCTGGCTGGTGTAGCTCAGTGGATTGAGCGCGGGCTGTGAACTAAAGGGTCGCTGGTTCAATTCCCAGTCAGGGCACATGCCTGGGTTGCAGGCCAGGTCCCCTGTAGGGGGCGTGCAAGAGGCAACCACACATTGGTGTTTCTCTCCCTCTTTTTCTCCTTCCCTTCTCCTCTCTCTGAAAATAAATAAAATCTTTTTTTTAAATTTTATTTATTTATTTTAATATAATACCCAGGCATGTGCCCTAACTGGGAATCGAACCGGGACCTTCTGGTTCCCAGCCCACGCTCAATCCACTGAGCTACACCAGCCAGGGCAATAAATAAAATCTTAAAAAAAAAAACCCAACTTCTAATGTATTTTCAAAGAAACGATGACAAAACAATGCACAGTTCAAGCTGCCTTCCTGGTTTAGAGTGAGGGAGGTACCAGTGGGGGGTGGGGGTGGAGCATGACCACAGGAGGGTGGCAGAAGCCCTTTCCTCAGTGGGCTCTGCTGCGGCCCCAGTGTGGCGTGCACTGGGCACGCTGTCCGTACACTGCACATACAGCACTTGGACATCTGCAGCATCAATTCCTAGAAATAACACCAACATTTGTTTTAAAAATACCGTAAATGTTGTTTTATATGTCCAGTCTCTGTCCTTATTGCCAGTTTGAGATATCAGACTTATTCATTGTGGTTTTGCTTTCTATGTGTTTGCAAAGACCTTCTGGACATTTTAGAAAATAGATTTCTTTAATGCTCTGGGACCACATTGCATATTACAGAAGACATGCTTACTCCCAGGGGTTCCTAAGGTTTTTATCACCTGTTAAAATTTGAATTCAGCAGAGATTGGACACTGACTGCCACTAGAGGGATTGTTAGAAATTTTGATTTTGTACAATTATTCCTGGAGTTTGGTACTTGTTAAGTGGCTGGCTCATTGGTAAATGTCTGCGTTTTCCAAAATGGGGTGAGAGTAAACTGTAATATCCTCTGCAAATAAGTGAATGTGTGAGGCATGCCAATTTTTAGGCCTTATTATTTGGGATAAAATGTGGTGATTTCCTGGGTTTTCACTGCTGAGGATAAGAGGAGGTTTAAAAATGCTTTTGTGATGATGAAAATAACATAAGCACGCCTAAAATGAATGCCTGTGTGACCACTATCCCGGTCCAGAAAAAGCACACCGCCGGCCCTCTTCTGACCGGCCCTTCCTCTTTGCAATGGCAAGTTCCCTTCTCTCCTGACCTTCTTGGTAAACTTTTCCTTCTTTTTCTTCATTGTTTTGTTCCCTCAATATGTAATCCAGACATTATAATTCAGTTTAAACTGTTTCTGAATTTTATGTGAACAGAACCTTACAGCATGTGCTATTTTGAGTATGATTCCTTTGCTCAGTATTATTCTTGTGAACATCAGCTGTGTCATTGCCCGTACCATAGTTTTTTTCATTTTCATTGCCGTATGATACCCCATTTTATGACGATAACCCGATCGGTTTATCCATTCTGTTGATGGGGTTTGGGGTTGTTTCCAGTTTGGGGTTATTATGAGTGACACTGCTATGAATATTTTTGTATATAACTTATTGCATACAAGTATACATTTAAGCTAGGGATAATATCTAGGAGCAAAATTGCTGTATCATAGGATATACAACTGCAGCTGTAATAAATAGGACCAAACGTTCCCAAAGGGTCACCAGTCGTGTATGGAAGTGACTGTTGCTTCATATTCTTGTCTACACTTGGCCTCATCAGACTTTTAAATTTAGCCATATTGATGGAGGTGTGGTTGTATCTCATTGTAGTTTTATTTCTCATTTCCCTGATTTTTTTTCCTGAGCATCTATCAATGTTTGTTTTCATTGGGTTTTCTACTTTGATGAATTGACTAAGTCTTTTGTCCATTTTTCTACTGAGTAATCTTTTTTCTAGTTGATTTTCTTATTAATTTATGTAAATTTTTATGTATGTATTTTAGATACGAGCTCTTCTCTGTTATAAGCATTGAAAATATCTTTATCCACTCTCTTGGTTGCCTTTACAATGACTAATGATAAGAAAATGGTTGAATGATAGCAAACCTTGACATTATTTTGTCCTTTGCTTTAGAAATAGTGTTCAATCTTTGAAGAAAATTAAGACACTCAAAATTAGCCTTTTGATTTTTCTTTTTGGCTATGTAAGACCAGCATTTTTGTCATTTCTCCTGTCGCTCTTCTGTACAAATAGATTTTCTCCCATTTAAAATTTTATTTTCTTGATTTGTCTTTGAGTTGCATGGTTAGTGGGCTTCTGTACAATGCCTATGTGCTGATCCTCAGGGAGCAATCTTACAGCTCAGAATTTGCTGTACAATGTTCGAAGCTGGTTCTGGCCCTTTGCACGTATTTCGGGGGTATAATTAAGCTCTGAAATTTCACACCAGAAAAAAAGGTAACACAAAATTTTTAAAATCACATATAACAAGCAATAAAATCTGAGCTGATGCTCCTGTATTCATTTTTTCTTTTGGATCACACAGTGCCTCAAAGATTCAGGTTGGCTTTTCGAAATTTCTTTAATGCGCACATTAAACGAGTAACGAGTGCTTCATCTCGTCTGGGAAAGCCTTGTTCACAGCCCATCCCTCTCTGTTCACCTCCATCTTGCAGTGCTTTCCATTGATGGGGTGAGACCGAAAAGAATACATCATTTGTTCTCCAGAGTTTCCAAAGACATTACACATGAAAAAGAAACACTTCCAAAATAGCAAAACTCCACAAATGTTCAGACATACGAGCACATTTCAGGAGGGGTGTGCGTTCTCACAGAGTTTTGGTTTACAACTGAAAATGTAAAGCAGATTGGCTTTGGGTCGGTGTTGTGCACCCCTCGTTGCCTGCCCCTTGGGCGGGCCATGCCCACTGCCCTCCCTTGGTTTGCCACTTGTCACTGCTTTTACTTTATGTATTTTTCGATGAGAGAGAGAGAGACAGAGAGAGAAGGAGAGAGAGAGAGAGAGAAAATTGATCGCCTCTCAGTTGCCCCTCATACTGCTTTGATGAGGCACCTAACTCAAAACCTAGGCATGTGCCCTGACTGGGAACTGAACCTGCAGCTTTTTGGTTTAGGGGACAATGCTCCAACCAACTGAGCCACACAGGCCACAGCTGCCATTGCACTGCTTTTAAATGTGGCATTTTCTATACACTTTTGGCAAACAGTTTTCATTTAAGGAAGTTCTCTGCTCCTCCCGAGAATTACTACTCCCTCCCCCAAGTATATGGTCAAAGAGGCACATAATATCATAATTAATTGATGAGAGATATGTTTGGAAAAGCATAGCCTCTGATTAAAAATATACACATTCTAATGGAAGAAAATTTTGTCCTTATGACAAAGAATTTGGCAGAGAGATTTTCCTGTAATCCATACTACTGTCTGCGCTCACCATTGGTCTAAAACTAATAGACAATTAGATGAGCTCATGCCTCTCTTTTTTCAAACAGGAAAAAAAACAGACGGTTCTGAAAGCTTTTTTGAACTTCTTATAGAAGCAGCTTGTGAAAGGTGTATTAGAACAAGA
This sequence comes from Micronycteris hirsuta, assembly GCA_004026765.1. Lineage (NCBI taxonomy): Eukaryota > Metazoa > Chordata > Mammalia > Chiroptera > Phyllostomidae > Micronycteris > Micronycteris hirsuta. The sequence continues at coordinate 2,217 of PVJI01005986.1, read as the reverse complement.
ATGGAAAGTAGATTCTGCTGCACGAACAGTAATTCAGGGACCTGGAGATTCCCTTCAGTGGGTTGCTAGCAGAGCTTCCTCAGGTTCCCCCAGGCCCTATGAACGGCAGCAAAAAAGATGGACTGATAATGTGACTTTCCCTGAAAAACGATTTATCCTCCTCTTTTCAGGCTTCACTTAAAAAAAAATGTTCATTGACGGACATAATAATTTTAATTTTCAATAGATTAAGCAATTTAACATTTCTGAATAGACTATGATATAAAATAAAGGAGTGTGATGAATATGGGTATATATTTCTACCTACATATGTGTGTATGAATATATATATATATACACACACACATACTAATCATAATTTATACTAAAAAGTTGTTGATTGAATCCTATTTGAAAATATTTTTCATAGTTGTCGATTTGGGTGGAATCCAGCCAAATGTATAGTTTGTTTACATTTCCTAGGGATGGACTGTGGTAGCCGGCCGCCGGGACGACCCCAGAGACCCTTGCTCCCTGGTACTCACAGCTTGGTCTGGCCCTCTGCACAGCAGTCATGCACCATTAATTCATACAACTAAAAGAATATAGCAGATGTGTTGGTGTGTGACACGCTGTCTTCCATCTTCCTATCTTGGGCCACTTGCTCTGGGTGCTGCCAGGTACCATGTCATGAAGACATGCAGCGAGTCCTGTGAAGACACCCACAGGGCAAGGAACTGAGGCATCCTGTCCGTCGTCAGCACCGCAGCAGCCTGTACAGAGTATGTGTATACTCCATTCGTTCTGTTCCTCTGGAGAACCCTGAGCAAGTCAGTGAGTTAATGAGGTTTTATTTATATATCTTTATATGTTTGTTTATTTATAGGTATTAGTTCATGGTATTATGGAGCCTGAGAAACCCCATGATCTGTCCTCTGCAAGCTGGGGACTCAGGAAAGCCAGTGGCGTAGTTTGAAGCCCTAAGGACCACAAGGGGGCAGACCTGAGACCAGGACCGCAGAGGGCAGGGGAACACTGGTGTCTTGGCTCACGCAGTCAGGCCAAGGGAGAACCCAACCTCTCTCTGCCTTTTTGTTCTATTCAAGCCGCCAGTAAATTGGGTGGTGCCCACCCACGTTATCCCTCTGTTGTAAGATAAACAAGTCCTGGGTGTAGTGGACAGCGTGGGGACTGCAGTTAACAATACAGTGTTGCATATTTAAAAGTAGCCCAGAGCGTGGGTCTTCAGGGTTCTCATCACAAGGGAAGAAAACTGTGTGTGGTGGTGGATGTTGGCTCGACTTTCTGGGGTCATCATTTCACAGTATATACACATATCGAATCATGATGTTGTACACCTAAAACTGCTACACTGCTATATGTCAATTACACCGCCATGAAAATGGTTAATAAAAAACAAAACCAATCTAACCTATAATGTAGCCAAAAGGTAACACATTGGCAATAAAAACAGTGTTAAAAACGAAACAAAGTTAAAAATTGTCTTTCCCTCTTTAGGTAGCCAGCAGAACCTGAAAGGACTGTGTGTTATGTGCCCCTCCCCTCTGCGGAGAAAGAGACAAAGAGGTGCGGTAAGTGAGCTTTCGTCCCACTCAGGGCTAGAAACTGACTGCAATATAATCTGAGTCTAAGAAAAGTCATGCCAACTTTTTATTTCATGAAAGTTTCAGAAAAGGGGACTTTTTAATGACCTTCAAAGATTTTCAAAAGAATATTGTCTGGCCAGCCTTCTATAGAAAAAACTGATGCTGTCTGAAATAGCCTATTAGTATCCTCATATTAACATGCGCAAAGGAGGTACAGATATTGAGCTACTAATGTATTAACCCAGGGAGAAATCAGTCTTATAGTCCCTCCGCCTAGAGGATTGTCCTGTACCAACCCCCTTCCCCTTCTCTGAGAGTCGCTATTGACTTAGATTAGTAAGTGGATTCACAGAGGAAATAAAATGTTTCATAATAACAATGTTAATACCAATAGTTCCCATTCACTCTGCTAAGGGCTTTAGATGTATTGTTTCATTTAATCCTCTCAACAATTCTACTCATCCACTTCCTTACAAAATACTATGTGCCAGGCACTCTTATAGGAGCCGGGGATAAAGCAGTGAACAAACAAGGCGGAAATCCCTGCTTCACAGAGCATACCTCCGCGTAGTAGGGACAGACAGTAAACCTATAAATCAATCAATCGTATAGTGTGTTAAACTGTTTTCAA